>JARQOD010002247.1:0-56289 GCA_033576555.1 Oophaga sylvatica
TGAGGGCGTGCACAAACATTTTTTAAGTTTCTTGTAATGTACGGATCCAGGAAATGTTTTTGAGTTGTAATGGACAGGAGGAGGCAAGGGCTTTGATATGTAGTTTGAAAGAGGGCAGAGTCGAGGATCACCCTGAGGCCACGAACATGCGGGAATATTTGTCCCGGTGTGCCGTCCCGGAATTACACAGGCCCGTGTCCCACAACATTACCCGTGCCCCCCACAATGCTGGTACTTGGAAAATCCACATAACCACAAACATGTGAACAAGTGCTTGTGGTCAGGGACGATATATCTCACTGAGTGTACTGTTGTGAATACCTTGGAGGCGACTTCTGAGCTGGGGCTCCCTCCGGTGGTTGCTGAGGGTAATGAACTAATTAATGAATGGCCTTCAGCTGGCTCTGAATGGTATGATATAAGTGACCTGAGTTCCCAGCAGCCTTGCCGGTAATCAATTGTTCCTCCTGCTCTTGCTTGGAGCACATCTTGCTTTCCTGCTCTCATTCAGATAAGTGTTTTGTTTTTTTTTCCTCTGTTGGATTTTCACTGCTGTTTGCTGCTTGCAGTGGACTGCAGCCTGGTCCCCTTTTGGGGTCTTGCACTGCAATTGTGCTCATTGTGTGTTTGCATTTTTGCTTTGTTCCTTTGTCACTTTTTATTTGCTGTGTTGCTGTGTGTTACACCAGAGATCTGATTTAGGTGGTAGAGATCGTGTGATCTCAGGTTTTTTGTTAATCAGAAGTGTTGGTATTTTTGTCAGGGTTTTTTTGGGTTGCAGTCAGAATTCTTTCCTATACTTTTCTATCTAGACAGACAGCCCCAGCGTTTGCTCATTCTATTTTCTGTCTGTGTCCGTGTTTTCTTCTTGTCTAACCGCCATTACATGTTCGGGGGCTTCCTATTTCTTTGGGGATTCTGCTCCGGGGCAGATAGCATTCATCTTTCTGCCTTTAGGTGTAGCTATCTCTCCGGCTGTGACGAGGCATCTATGATCACCGTAGGTACGCTCCACGGCTACTTCTAGTGTGGCGGTTAGTTTAGGTTACTGCAATCCAATAGTTTCCCGCCTCTCTGGTGTATTGCTACTTTGGCTATTTTTTGCAGTTTCTCCTCAGCTACTGAAACATAACAGGGTACACAGGGTTAATATAGTGGAATCCGGGATACACTCAGACCTTGGTATGGTGGCCGTCCTCACAAACACAGAGTATTCGGTGCCCTACGTCAATCTGGGTTTCCCCCACAGTGTACAGCTCCTGCACCTCCTCCTCCTTTGCCTCCTCTTCAGCCTCCAGCTCCAAAAGGTAGCACATCAGTCACAAGCTGGAAGCACTGCAACACTGCCTAATCAAAGCCGGAACAGACTGTGCTGTATCTAATATTCTTCTATGACAAATGCCACAATGCTGAAAAGTTGTTGTACAGCTCTGAAACAGCAGGCATATCGGTGGATGAGACCACTTAACCCACAGCCAGGCATGTTTGTGTGTGACAATGGTGGAATCTGGTGGCTGGTCTTTGGCGAGGCGAGCTCACACACGTGCCATGCGCTTAACCTAATTGTTCAATGTTTTTTGAAAAGCGACATGGAGCTGGCAGATCTGCTGTTGAAAATACAATGCTCTAAATACCTATTTTAGAAAGTCAGCTACAGCTTCATCCGCCCTTGCTGTGATTCAGCAGCGCTTACTGCTACTGGCTCACCGACTGGTGTGTGATGCCCCCAGGCCTTGGAACTCTACACTGCTGATGTAGGAAAGGATTTCTGAGCAGAAGTGGGCAGTTGGTGACTAATCTACCAGCATCAACAGGGTTGTCGGTATTCAGTTCTGTCTTCACACATAACATCTGAGGTGTGGACATGGATGTCTGACATGTGTACCATCCTCCAAAACTTTGAGGTATCCACCAAGAGGTTGAGCGTCAATGACACCATAATTAACGTCTCCATCCTGCTTATCTGTGTTCTAATTTGAATATTGAGAGTTATTATAGAGCGAAAACATACTGTATTTACAGTGTAACAGTTTCAAACACAACAGTCCTAACTAACAACGATAACAATAATCCAATAATTAAACCCAAATAAAACTACCCTGCTGGTGACAGCTTACAATCTACACTAAGTAACAATGATAACAATAATTTAACTCAAACAAAACAATCCTGCTCGTGACAACTTACGATCTAAAATGAGGTGGGGGAGATAGAAAATACAGGGGTGTATTTACAAGAAGGTATTTACAATGATGTTTGTACTATGATCTTACTGAGGTTCGTTGTAAGTGTTCTAGGCCTGAGGACAAGGAGGAGGAGGACACCATGGTCAGTCGTCCCCTTGGTGACGACATTGAAGTTTTGCCTGTTAGCAGTCTGGGACTCATTGGGCTGACTTTATGTTACGCTGCCTTTCCTGTGACCCTTGCGCTCTCAAAATTTTGGATGACAGACAGGCAATACTTATTTGTGACACTTCTAGACCCACGGTAATCCGAGAACTTTATAACTCTTAGTCCTGAGGCAGACAGGTGTACTAAAATGTTGCAGTACCAGAGGGCCTTTATAGCAGAATTATTAATAAAATGACTATCTCAAACACTGGCGGCAGAGGACACAGTTTGTTGGCCAACCAAGGAGTACTCTCATCACCCTGACACAGAGGCGCAGGGTAAGGTCACAAGGAATGCAATGTTTTAGAAGATGCTGAGGGAGTACCTTGCTGACCGTACCAACGTCCTCTGTGATTCCTCTGTGCCTTATAAATATTGGTTATCCAAGCTGGACATGTGGCATGAAGTGGCTCTCTCTACTGCGCACATGTGCTGTACCCATGGTCTTGGAGCGCACGGCGCCTCGCTCTCTGGCAGTTACTTGGCAAACGGCGCCTTGCTAAATGGCAGTACCGCTTTTAGTGGCGGGAGACTACGGGAACAGTCCTTTGCAGCGCCACTGCTCTAAGGATGGAGCACGCTACTCAGCCTCCTATGCGCTGCTTGTCCACGCAAAAAAACATTGCTGTCTTGCAAGCTTTCTCTTAAGCTGGCCCCTGCCTCTAGGTCACCAGGTCTGTCTTTCTGCTGCATTTTGATGCAGTGTCAGCGCTTCGGGTGCATATTGCACTGCCCCCCTTGCTGCTCACACGGTCACAGCTGGGGACTCACTCCTTCTCTTTTTTTCCCCTCAGCTTCCGGGCTTGTTCCCTGTGTAAACACAACCCCTCGTTCTGTGTAATGGGGCCTGTCCGTTCCCTTATTCCTTCCGCCGGTAAACAGGGGACGCAGCCAAAACAGGTCCAGAACCGGCGCAGCACAGGTACCCGCGGACTGGTCATCCTGACTCCGTACATATCTGGCAAATCAGTTCTTTAATTGTTAGAACCCTCTTGTTAGATTTTGTTTCAGTTTGCTGGTCACATGACCTTTTTTCCCTATTTAGTCTGGCTCCGCCCTTCTGGCTTTGCTGGACTTCATTGTATTATCTACTCTTAAGCTAGCCGGGTGCTTAGGTGTCTTACTCTGTCAGTTTTGCTTAATCTTAGGATCTCGTAGTAATTTGTTTTCTGTTTAATTTTCCCTGCTACAATTTCTGTTAGGAGGTGTCCACCTTTTCTCCCAGTCCCTAGATCTTGTAGGGATTCCTCCCTCGCAACTATAGGTCTTCGTTCAGACTAGCTGAGGACTTTAGCGGGTCTGGTCGCAGGATCAGGTTCCCCGTTACATCGTAGGGATCAAGCTCAGTCCTATTGTAGGGACAGAGTTCCCATCTTTCCTTAGTGCTTGTAGCAGTTCATAACAGTAAGTCCAGCCAAGAAATAAAAAAAAAAATAAAAAAAATCTCTAAGGAAAGATTTTCTGTTTTCATCATGGTGTCGGTTCGGGATTTGGCTGAACGCCTGCAGGGTCTCTCTCTGGAGGTGGCTGAAATCCAGCAACACGTGAGTAGTTGTTCTGGAGCACATTTCGTGGAGCCAAAGGTACGTTTGCCTGATTTATTTTTTGGTGAACAACAAGATTTTTTTTCTTTTAAAAATGCTTGCTTGTTGTATTTTCGTTTGAGACCCAGATCCTCTGGTGATGAATCACAGCGCATAGGGTTTATAATGTCACTTTTGCACAAAGAACCTCAGGACTGGGCCTTTTCTCTGCAGCCTAGTGATCCATGCTTTGGATCAGTGGATGTTTTTTTTCTGCTTTGGGGTTGTTGTATGACGATCCGGATCGTGTTTCATCAGCTGAGACAGAGTTGAGACGTTTGAGACAGGGATCGTGAAATGTGGAAAAATATTGTACTCACTTCCGTAGGTGGTCCACCCAGGTGGGCTGGAACGATTCAGCTTTGAAAAGTTTATTTCTTGCAGGATTAAGTGAAAGGGTTAAAGATTTGCTGATTGCTTATCCTATACCTGGTAACTTGCAAGAGGCTATGCAATTGGCCATACGGGTGGATAGGAGACTGCGTGCAAGGGTTAATGAGAGTAATTTGCTTTGTCAGCTCCAGGTTTGGAGAAGGAATGTACTGACATTGCAGAGCCGATGGAAATTGGATCAATGGCACCTCACTCTTGGGAAAAAGAACGCAGATTTGCTCAAGGTTTGTGTTTCTACTGTGGTAAATCTGAGCATTTCATTAAGAACTGTGCGCTTCGAATGAATAAAGAGAAGAAAAAAAAATGAGGTCAGTGTCGCCCGCATAGCTTGTTTAAACAATAAAGGTGTCTTTCTTTCTGCTACACTGGTGTTGAGGAGGAGTTAATGGAGTTTCGGGTATTTGTGGATTGTGGTTCAACTCTCAATGTGATTGATGGGAAATTTTTGGAAAAACTAAAATTAAGATCCAAACTTCTGTCTTCTCCTATTAATGTGGTGTCTGTGGATGGCTCTCCCTTGAAAAATGTTACTCACCATATCTGTGAATTTCCTCTTACTATTAATGGTGTTCATCAAGAGAATTTGGATTTGGTAGTTTTGAATAATTTGCCCTCACCGGTGATTTTGGGGTTACCCTGGTTAAAATTGCACAATCTGGTACTGGATTGGTCTACCAATGAAATTAAGTCCTGGAGTCCTAAGTGTTATGACAAGTGTTGTAACGGGCGTATTGCTGCTGTAGTTAAGGGGGAGTTACCTGTACCTATTCAGGATTTTTGGAAAGTTTTTTCTGATAAGGAATCGCAGGTATTGCCTCCTCATGGAGAATATGATTGTGCAATTGAATTTGTCCCTGGAGCGACTCTTCCTAAAAGTCGTTTATTTAATTTGACTATTCCTGAGAGAAAAGCTTTGGAGGAATACATACAGACAAGCTTGGCCGCCGGTCACATTAGGCCTTCCAAATCTCCTGTGGCGGTTGGATTTTTTTTTGTTAAAAAAAAGGACGGCGGTTTACGGCCTTGTCTAGACTTTCGTGAGATTAATAAGATTACTGTACGCAATCCTTACCCACTGCCATTGATTCCTGATTTGTTTAATCAGTTAGTGGGGGCCAAATGGTTCTCGAAAATTGATCTTCGAGGGGCATACAATTTGTTGCGCATGAAGGAGGGGGATGAATGGAAGACTGCGTTTAACACTCCACTGGGTCATTTTGAGAATCTGGTTATGCCTTTTGGACTTTCCAGTGCTCCGGCATTTTTTCAGAATCTTATTAATGACATCCTTAGACCTTTGATCGGCAGAAGTGTGGTTGTGTATTTGGATGACATTTTGATTTATTCACCGGATTTGGAGTCTCATAGGAGGAGTGTGCGTGAAGTATTACAGTTACTGAGTGATAATTCACTTTTTGCCAAACTAGAAAAATGTGAGTTCGCTGTACAGAGACTTAGTTTTTTGGGCTACATTGTCTCCAGTGAAGGTTTTGAGATGGACCCTGTGAAAGTGCAAGCTGTGCAGGATTGGCCTAGACCTATTGGTGTGAAATCAATACAGAGGTTTTTGGGGTTCGCCAATTATTATAGAAAATTCAGAAAAAATTTTTCTGTGGTTGCCAAACCTCTGACCGATCTCACCAGGAAAGGTGCTGATGCGGTTCAGTGGACTACTGAGGCCATTGAGGCTTTTGTGTTGCTAAAGGAGAGGTTCAGCTCTGCTCCCATCCTTACGCAGCCTGATGTGACTAAACCATTTTTGGTTGAGGTTGATGCTTCTTCTGTGGGGGTCGGCGCGGTGTTGTCTCAGGAAAAGACGGATGGAGTACATCCCTGTGCTTTTTTTTCAAAGAAATTTTCTGAGTCTGAACTAAATTATGATATCGGTAATCGGGAATTGTTGGCAATTAAACTCGCATTTGAACACTGGCGTCATTTTTTGGAGGGAGCGGAATTTCCCGTTCAAGTCTTCACCGATCATAAAAATCTGATCTACCTTGATGCTGCCAAATGCTTGAATGCCCGTCAGGCTAGGTGGGCACTGTTTTTCTCACGCTTTAATTTTACCGTTACTTACATCCCAGGTACTAAAAATGTTAAAGCTGATGCTTTGTCTCGCAGCTTTTCTCCTATGGTGGGTACTGAGGAGGAGGAAAACATTTTGCAAGAGGGGGTTGTTATTGCGGTTTTGGACTCCGTGTTGGAAGATGAGATTCTTAAAGCACAGGAGAATGCCCCATCTAACACGCCGCATGGGAGGTTGTTTGTGCCTGGTACCCTGAGGAGAGATTTGTTTGTTGAATGTCATGACTCTAGGTTGGCAGGTCATCCTGGAATCTCTGAGACCAAGAGACTTGTGGGTCGCAGCTTTTGGTGGCCTGGATGGCAGAAGGAAGTCATTAAGTGGGTGCGTCAATGCACTGTGTGTGCTAGATCTAAGTCTTCTCATACTCCTGCTGCAGGGTTGCTTTGCCCTCTGGAGGTCCGTAGTGCACCTTGGACACATTTGGCTATGGACTTTATTACTGACCTTCCCCCCTCTGAGGGTTTCACTGTCATCTGGGTGGTCGTGGACCGTTTTAGCAAGATATGTCACTTGGTTCCTTTCATCAAATTGCCCTGCGCTAAGACTCTCGCTAAGGCCTTTGTCAAGGAAATAGTCAGACTACATGGTGTTCCTACTGACATTGTTTCTGATAGGGGACCTCAGTTTGTGGCTCGTTTTTGGCGCGCCTTTTGTGACAGGTTGGGAGTTCATTTGTCGTTTTCATCCGGATATCATCCTGAGTCTAATGGCCAGACAGAAAGGAAAAACCAGGATGTTGAGCAGTTCTTGCGTTGTTTTGTGACTGATAATCAAGAGGGGTGGTCTGAGTTTCTGCCACTTGCTGAGTTTGCTCTTAACAACCATACATCCGCTTCTGCTGGTTGTTCGCCTTTTTTTTGTTGTACTGGGAGACATCCGTCTTTTGGGTCATTTTCCAAGTTGGGATCGGCTGTACCTGAAGAGGAGAATTTTTCTGGTGTGTTGGAGAGAGTTTGGACTGATGTGCGTGGTAATCTTCAGGAGGCTAACAAAAGATCCAAAGTGTATTTTGATAGAAAACGACAAGACGTTTTGTTTGCTATTGGTGACATGGTCTGGTTGTCCTCTAAGAATCTGCGCTTGAGGATTCCGTCTAAGAAATTGGGTCCCAAGTTTGTAGGGCCCTTTAAGGTGCTTCAGGTTATTAACCAATCTGCTGTTAAGTTGGAGCTTCCCACCTCCTGGAAGATTAATCCGGTGTTTCATGTTTCTCTCTTGAAAAAAGCTGAGGTCTCAGATGGAGACGTCTCGGCCACTGTTCCCCTGGTGGTGGAGGACGGGCAATATGAGATTTCCCGCATCCTAAATTCTAGACGGTATAGAGGGGGTTTGCAGTACCTCGTCGCTTGGAAGGGTTATGGACCCGAGGATAACTCATGGGTGAGGGCGGATGATGTTTCTGCGTCTAGACTTGTCAGAGCGTTTCACAAGAGGTTTCCGGATAAGCCTAAGTCCTAGGGGATCCGGAGGATCCTCTTAGAAGGGAGGGTACTGTTAGAATCCTCTTGTTAGATTTTGTTTCAGTTTGCTGGTCACATGACCTTTTTTCCCTATTTAGTCTGGCTCTGTCCTTCTGGCTTTGCTGGACTTCATTGTATTATCTACTCTTAAGCTAGCCGGGTGCTTAGGTGTCTTACTCTGTCAGTTTTGCTTAATCTTAGGATCTCGTAGTAATTTGTTTTCTGTTTAATTTTCCCTGCTACAATTTCTGTTAGGAGGTGTCCACCTTTTCTCCCAGTCCCTAGATCTTGTAGGGATTCCTCCCTCACAACTATAGGTCTTCGTTCAGACTAGCTGAGGACTTTAGCGGGTCTGGTCGCAGGATCAGGTTCCCCGTTACATCGTAGGGATCAAGCTCAGTCCTATTGTAGGGACAGAGTTCCCATCTTTCCTTAGTGCTTGTAGCAGTTCATAACAGTAATGCAAGCAGCATAGAGGGCATGTACTTCCAAATTTCAAGAGAAAATTCTACAGTACATCCACAACAGTTTCAATTTGAAGGGCTTTGTGGCTCATTTCATTCCACAAGATGACACTACACTGTGTTCCAAATTATTATGCAAAAATTGTTTAGGAGTGATAAGGTAAGAATTTTTTTGTTTGTCAGTTAAACTCATTGATGGTGATGTGTGTCAGGGCTCTTTATATCACTGTAAGCAATTGCAGACACCTGTGCTAATTAGTTTGGCAGGTGTGTCCAATGAAAGGCAAGACTACTTAAGAAGGCTGTCCCACATTATTAAGCAGCCTACATTTTCTGCCAAAATGGGAAAGAAAAAGGATGTGTCGGCTGTTGAGAAGCAACAAATTGTGGAGTGTTTAGGTCAAGGCATGACTACAATCAACATTGCCAAGACACTTCATTGTGATCATCGCACAATCAAGAAGTATGTAGCTGATTCACAGTACACACGTGTGCGTGCTGATAAGGGAAAATTGAGGACTCTTTCCTACAGGCAATTACGTCAGGTTAAAAGAGCAGCGGTAAAAAAGCCTTGTCATAGCAGCAGACAAGTTTTTGAAGCTGCTGGTGCCTCCAACGTCCCCTGAACAACAAGATGCAGGGTCCTTCAGAGGTTTGCAACTGTGCGTAAGCCATCCTGTTGACCTCCTCTATCCACTGCACACAAGCAGAAACGGCTCCAGTGGGCCAAACAATACATGAAGACTGACTTCAAAACTGTTTTGTTCACCGATGAGTGCCGTGCAACGCTCGATGGTCCAGATGGATGGAGTGGAGGATGGCTGGTTGATGGACACCCCATGCAAACACGGCTATGGCGCCAACAAGGAGGAGGTGGAGTAATGTTTTGGACTGGAATCATGGGGAGAGATTGTCAGCCCCTTTAGGATCCCTGAAGGGGTAAAGATGAACTCCATAGTGTATGTTGAATTTCTCAAACAGCACTTCCTGCCATGGTTCAAGAAGAAGAACCGTGCATTCTGCAGCAAGATCATTTTCATGCATGATAATGCACCGTCTCATGCTGCACATAACACATCTGCATCTCTGGCTGCTATGGGCATAAAAGGGGGCAAACTTATGGTGTGGCCCCCATGCTCCCTTGACCTCAACCCCATTGAGAACCTCTGGAGCATCATCAAAAGGAGTGTCTATGATGTTGGGAGGCAGTTCACATCTAAGCAACAGCTCTGGGACGGTATTCTGTCCTCATGCAAAACAATTGAAACAGAAACCATCCAAAACCTGACAAATTCAATGGACGAGAGAGTTCAGAAGCTCCTTTCCAACAAGGGGTCCTATGTGCAAATGTAACATCACCTAGAATAAAGTTTTGAGTTGAAAACTGTTTGATTTCAGTTTGTAATAACCTGCTAATGCTTATAATTTCAAAAATGACCATTTTTTTGTTCTTTATTAAAATGAAAAGGTTGAAAACTCTGCTGTGCATAATAATTTGGAACATGCATTTTGAGTGCAGTTTGAGTGTTTTATGTTTTTAAAAATATACTGTTATTATAGGCAGTTTGTGCAAAAACCTTTCAATTGTACTCTAATAGTTATTTGACTGGAAAATTACAATGACTGCAATTCATATAGGTAATTTGGGAAAATCTGAGAAAATATTATTTGCATAATAATTTGGAACACAGTGTAGTCTGATACTTTACATTTTCAGTGGAAAATATTATAAACACTGATAGGTTGTGTATGTTTAGCATTATGTAACATCATTGGTGTGATTAATTATTCATACCTATTAGCTTCACAATATATTCATCTTTTGCTTCAAGGATTTTGATGTGTTGTAAGAGAAGGCAGAGAAGGGCGGGCTGCACGAGTGAAAGAGAAGGAACGGCTTAATTTCTATCCTCTGGAAACTTGAGAGGTATAGAAGGGAGGGCCGCACGAGTGAAAGAAGGAGGTAATAGGATACAAGGGCGGCTTGATTCACTTACTCTTTCCCGGTGAGGCACCTCGTCATCAGGACAGCTCCCCGCACCATATGCGGCGACCACAGAGCTCCGCACATGTCGTATAAGACGACACCCGGCGTATAAGATGACCCCCGACTTATATGGTGAGTTAATCCCAAATTCTATATTTTAGATGGAAAAGTAGGGGGTCGTCTTATAAGCCCAGTCATCTTATACGCCGGAAAATACGGTGTGTGTATATACAGTGCCTACAAGTAGTATTCAACCCCCTGCAGATTTAGCTGGTTTGATAAGATGCAAATAAGTTAGAGCCTTCAAACTGCAAACGAGAGTAGGATTTATTAACAGAAGCATAAATCTTACAAAACAAAAAGTTATGTTGCTCAGTTGAATTTTAATTAATTTTAAACATAAAAGTGTGGGTCAATTATTATACAACCCCTATGTTTAATATTTAGTGGAATAACCCTTGTTTGCAATTACAGCTAATAATCGTCTTTTATAAGACCTGATCAGGCCGGCACAGGTCTGTGGAGTTATCTTGGCCCACTCCTCCATGCAGATCTTCTCCAAGTTATCTAGGTTCTTTGGGTGTCTCATGTGGACTTTAATCTTGAGCTCCTTCCACAAGTTTTCAATTGGGTTAAGGTCAGGAGACTGACTAGGCCACTCCAACACCTTGACTTTTTCCCTCTTGAACCAGGCCTTGGTTTTCTTGGCTGTGTGCTTTGGGTCGTTGTCTTGTTGGAAGATGAAATTATGACCCATATTAAGATCATTGATGGAGGAGCGGAGGTTCTTGGCCAAAATCTCCAGGTAGGCCGTGCTATCCATCCTCCCATGGATGCGGACCAGATGGCCAGGCCCCTTGGCTGAGAAACAGCCCCACAGCATGATGCTGCCACCACCATGCTTGACTGTAGGGATGGTATTCTTGGGGTCGTATGCAGTGCCATCCAGTCTCCAAACGTCACGTGTGTGGTTGGCACCAAATATCTCAATCTTGGTCTCATCAGACCATAGAACCTTGAACCAGTCTGTCTCAGAGTCCTCTGTTATGTTTCGGTAGCTGAGGAGTGCAGGTAAAAAAGGCAATACACCAGAGCAGTTGGAATTATGAGATTGCAGTACCCTGACTAACCACCACAACTAGAGGCAGCCGTGGAGCGTTCCTACGTTGGTCCTAGACGCCTCGTCACAGCCTGAGAAATTAACTACACCTAAAGATAGATATAGGAAAGCTATCTGCCCGGAGCAGAACCCCAAAGATAATAGAAAGCCCCCAAACATGTAATGGCGGTTAGACAAGATGAAATACTGACACAGAAAGAAAATAGTATGAGCAAACGCTGGGGTCCAAACTAACTAAATAGAAAAGGATAGGAAGGGTACTTACTGCAATCCCAGAAAACCCTGAAAAGCACCAACTCTACTAATTTCAAAAACACCTGAGATCACACGACCTCTTCCACCTAAATTAGTTCTCTGGTGGAACAAAATCAAAACAGCAGCCACTGAAAAAACTGGAAAAAGCAAAAGTACAAACATCAGTGGCTGAACAAAACTGAGAGGGCAGAAGCCCCCGGAGGGGACCCTGAAGGCCCCCACAGAAGTGCAGGACAAAATGCAAAAATATAGCACAAACACAAAAGAAGAAAATGTCTTATCTGTTAGCAGGAGATGCAGACACGACACAGCAGGCTACAAGGGAAACTGGAATAAAGGATTCAGACCAGAACAATTGATCACCGGCAACCCTGATGGGAAGGTGACTCCCTTATATAAGACCAGTCAGTAACACCTGATTCCCAGTCCTCACAATCTTCACTGGTCAGACTAGCACCGCTTGTAACCACCAGAGGGAGCCTCTGCTCAGAACCCATCTCAAACCCATTCACAACAGTACCCCCCCCTTGAGGAGGGGTCACCGAACCCTCATTTGAGCAACCAGGTCGGTCAGGATGAGTTCTATGATACGCACGGATAAGTCACCTAGCATGGATGTCCGAAGCAAACACCCAAGAATTGTCTTCCTGACCATAACCTCTCCATTTAACCAAATACTGGAGTTTCCGTCTAGAAAAACGAGAATCTAATATTTTCTCAACCACATACTCCAGATTGCCCTCAACCAAAACAGGGTCAGGAGGCACAGCAGCAGGAACCACTGGCTCAACAAACCTCTTCAACAAGGACTTGTGGAACACGTTATGGATCTTAAATGTCCCTGGAAGAAGCAAACGAAAAGAAACAGGATTAATAATCTCCATGATCTTATAAGGTCCAATGAACCTAGGCTTAAATTTAGGAGATGCTACTCTCATAGGAATATTCTTTGAGGACAACCAGACCAAGTCCCCCACTTTAAACCGAGGACCATCAGTCCTATGCCGGTTAGCAAACCGCTGGGCCCTCTCCTGAGAGAGGGACAACCTCTCCACTACCTGGTCCCAAATCAGTTGCATACGCTCCACAACAGAGTCAACACCTGGACAGACAGAAGCCTCCGTCTGTCCTGAAGAAAATCGAGGGTGAAACCCAGAATTACAGAAAAACGGAGACATCAAAGTAGCAGAGCTAGCCCTATTATTAAGAGCAAACTCAGCCAAAGGCAAAAAAAGAGACCCAGTCATCCTGATCAGCAGACACAAAGCATCTTAGATAAGTCTCCAATGTCTGGTTTGTTCTCTCAGTTTGACCATTGGTCTGAGGATGAAATGCCGAGGAGAAAGACAATTGAACACCCAGTTTAGAACAAAAAGTTCTCCAAAATCTGGAAACAAACTGGACTCCTCTGTCAGACACAATGTTCTCAGGAATGCCGTGTAAACGAACCACGTGCTGAAGGAACAACGGCACCAATTCAGAGGAGGAAGGCAACTTAGGTAATGGCACAAGATGTATCATCTTGGAAAACCTATCACAAATTACCCAGATGGTGGTCATTCTCTGAGAAACAGGAAGGTCGGAAATTAAATCCATAGAGATATGGGTCCATGGTCTCTTGGGCACAGGCAATGGCATCAACAAACCACTAGAGCGAGAGCAAGGCTTGGAGCGAGAGCAAGTCCCGCAGGACTGCACAAATTCCCTGACATCACGAGACAAGGTAGGCCACCAAAAGGACCGACTAACCAAGTCTCTGGTACCAAAAATTCCGGGATGCCCAGCCAACGCGGAACAATGAATCTCAGACATCACACTCTTTTTCCACTGGTCCGGGACAAACAATTTCCAACAGGGCAGCACTCGGGCCTATCCTCCTGACACCCCTCCAGAGCAAGTCTCAAATTGGGCGAGATGGCGGAAAGAACTACACCCTCTTTCAAAATAACAGAAGGATCAGATAACTCAGGAGAGTCCGCAAGGAAACTCCTCGAGAGGGCATCCGCCTTAACATTCTTAGTGCCAGGAAGAAAGGAAACCACAAAATTAAAACGTGTGAAAAACAAGGCCCACCTGGCCTGTCTAGGATTGAGTCGCTTGGCAGATTCCAAATAGACCAGATTCTTATGGTCCGTAAGGACCACCACCTGATGTTTGGCTCCCTCCAGCCAATGTCTCCACTCTTCAAAAGCCCACTTCATGGCCAATAACTCCCGATTACCCACGTCATAATTACGTTCAGTAGGAGAAAATTTTCGAGAGAAAAAGGCACAAGGGTTACTTTTAGAGGTCTCTGGATCTTTTTGGGACAAAACGGCACCTGCCCCAATTTCAGAGGCATCAACCTCCACCTGAAATGGCAGAGAAACATCAGGCTGCCGTAGAACAGGAGCAGAAGTGAATCTCTGCTTAAGTTACTGAAATGCAGAGACTGCCTCAGGAGGCCAATTCACCACATCAGAACCCTTTCTGGTCAAATCAGTTAATGGTTTAACAATAACCGAGAAATTACCAATAAATTTAAGATAAAAATTGGCAAAACCCAAAAATCTCTGAAGAGCCTTTAATGAAGTAGGTTGGACCCAATCACAGATGGCCTGAACCTTGACCGGGTCCATTTCAATAACAGATGGGGACAAAATGAATCCCAGAAATGAGATCCTCTGTACGCCAAAAAGACACTTTGATCCCTTCACATACAGAGCATTCTCTCTCAAAATCTGGAATACAGTTCGAACATGTTTCACATGAGAGTCCCAGTCATTAGAAAAAATCAAGATATCATCCAAATAAACAATCAGAAATTTGTCCACAAAATCCCTGAAAATGTCATTCATGAAGGACTGGAAGACGTAAGGAGCATTAGTGAGCCCAAAGGGCATCACCAGGTACTCAAAATGCCCTTCAGGGGTATTGAATGCCGTCTTCCATTCATCCCCGTGCTTAATGCGAATAAGGTTATACGCCCCCCTGAGGTCAAGCTTGGTAAACCAAGTAGCGTTTTTCACCCTGGAAAACAGGTCAGAAATCAAGGGTAACGGGTATTGATATTTCACAGTAATATTGTTCAAGAGACGATAATCAATACACGGCCTTAATGAACCATCCTTTTTGGCCACAAAGAAAAAACCGGCACCTAAGGGTGAAGAGGATGGTCTGATATGACCCTTCTCCAATGATTCCTTGATATAAGACCGCATAGCGTCATGTTCAGGTACAGACAAGTTAAAAAGGCGACCTTTAGGGAATTTACTACCAGGCACTAATTCAATAGCGCAGTCATAGCTCCTATGGGGAGGCAAGGATGCAGATTTACTTTCGCTAAACACATCAGAAAAATCAATCAAAAAGTCAGGAACATCCTGAGTCTGGGGGGAGGCAGAAAAAACATGAGTGTTGGTATTAACACATTGGCAGCCCCAACTGGTTACAGACACAGATTTCCAATCCAAAACAGGATTATGAGACTGTAACCAAGGAAAACCCAGCACGATAATGTCATGCAGATTATACAGAACCAAAAATTTGCAGCACTCCTGGTGATCAGGTTCAACCCTCATTATCACCTGAGTAGAAAACTGGGGTTTATTCTCAGCCAAAGGGGTAGAATCGTTCCCCAGTAGGGGAATAGACTTCTGTAGGGGTATCAAGGGAAATCCACAACGTTTAGCAAAATCATAATCCATCAGGTTAATAGCTGCTCCAGAATCAACGAAAGCCTGAGCAGAAAATGAGGACAGAGAGCATATCAGAGTGACAGTTAATAAAAACTTAGTCTGAACACTACCCAAGACAACTGAGCGTGCAAAACGTCTTCCCCGCTTAGGGCAGACTGAAATAGCATGAGAGGCATCACCACAGTAGAAACATAACCCATTGCGCTTTCGAAACTCATGACGCTGTGCCCCAGACACCACTCTATCACACTGCATGGGTTCAGAAGCTGGTTCACAAGGCAACACCATTCCACGCATACTTCTCCGCTCACGCAAACGTCTGTCAATTTGAATCGCTAATGACATAGAATCATTGAGACCAGAGGGGACAGGGAATCCCACCATAACATCCTTGACATTATCTGACAGACCCTTCCGGAAAAGGGCTGCCAAAGCGTCGTCATTCTATTTGGTCAGGACTGCCCACCTACGGAATCTCTGACAGTATAACTCAGCGTCATCAAGCCCCTGATTTAATGCCAACAAGGCTTTCTCAGCTTGATCAGTGACGTTAGGCTCATCGTACAATAACCCCAAAGCCTGAAAAAACGCATCAACATCACTCAAAACAGGATCCCCAGGTATCAAGGAAAAAGCCCAATCCTGAGGATCGCCGCGCAGGAGAGAGATGATAATTTGAACCTGCTGCGCTGCGTTCCCTGAGGACTTAGATTTTAAGGCAAAAAACAATTTACAATTATTTTTGAAATTCTGAAACTTAGCTCGATCCCCTAAAAACAAATCTGGCATGGGAATCCTAGGTTCCACAACAGGCAACCCAGCAAGATAGATAGCAGTACTCCGAACCTCAGTGGCAAGCTGATCCACACGGCCAGACAACTGTGCAAACTCCATTGAGAGAAAAGATCCTCCCCAGCACCCAGAGATACAGAGGGAAAAAAAAAAAAATGCAACAAACAGAAAAATATCTCTGACAACTCTGACAATATTTTTTCCCTTCTGTGAGTACCATACAATTTTCAATTTTAGGCCGGTGATACTGTTATGTTTCGGTAGCTGAGGAGTGCAGGTAAAAAAGGCAATACACCAGAGCAGTTGGAATCTATGAGATTGCAGTACCCTGACTAACCACCACAACTAGAGGCAGCCGTGGAGCGTTCCTACGTTGGTCCTAGACGCCTCGTCACAGCCTGAGAAACTAACTACACCTAAAGATAGATATAGGAAAGCTATCTGCCCCGGAGTAGAACCCCAAAGATAATAGAAAGCCCCCAAACATGTAATGGCGGTTAGACAAGATGAAATACTGACACAGACAGAAAATAGTATGAGCAAACGTTGGGGCCCAAACTAACTAAATAGAAAAGGATAGGAAGGGTACTTACTGCAATCCCAGAAAACCCTGAAAAGCACCAACTCTACTAATTTCAAAAACACCTGCGATCACACGACCTCTTCCACCTAAATTAGTTCTCTGGTGTAACAAAATCAAAACAGCAGCCACTGAAAAAACTGGAAAAAGCAAAAGTACAAACATCAGTGGCTGAACAAAACTGAGAGGGCAGAAGCCCCCGGAGGGGACCCTGAAGTCCCCCACAGAAGTGCAGGACAAAATGCAAAAATATAGCACAAACACAAAAGAAGAAAATCTCTTATCTGTTAGCAGGAGATGCAGACACGACACAGCAGGCTACAA
This sequence comes from Oophaga sylvatica, assembly GCA_033576555.1. Taxonomy (NCBI): domain Eukaryota; kingdom Metazoa; phylum Chordata; class Amphibia; order Anura; family Dendrobatidae; genus Oophaga; species Oophaga sylvatica. The sequence continues at coordinate 17,115 of JARQOD010002247.1, forward strand.
GGGAAACTGGAATAAAGGATTCAGACCAGAACAATTGATCACCGGCAACCCTGATGGGAAGGTGACTCCCTTATATAAGACCAGTCAGTAACACCTGATTCCCAGTCCTCACAATCTTCACTGGACAGACTAGCACCGCTTGTAATCACCAGAGGGAGCCTCTGCTCAGAACCCATCTCAAACCCATTCACAACAGTCCTCCAAGTGATTATGAGCAAACTGTAGACGAGCCTTGACATGACGCTTTGAAAGTAAAGGTACCTTACGGGCTCGTCTGGAACGGAGACCATTGCGGTGGAGTATGTTACTTATGGTATTGACTGAAACCAATGTCCCCACTGCCATGAGCTCTTCCCGGAGCTCCTTCCTTGTTGTCCTTGGGTTAGCCTTGACTCTTCAGACAAGCCTGGCCTCGGCACGGGAGGAAACTTTCAAAGGCTGTCCAGGCCGTGGAAGGCTAACAGTAGTTCCATAAGCCTTCCACTTACGGATGATACTCCCAACAGTGGAGACAGGTAGGGCCAACTCATTGGAAAGAGTTTTGTACACCTTGCCAGCCTTGTGACCCTCCACGATCTTGTCTCTGATGGCCTTGGAATGCTCCTTTGTCTTTCCCATGTTGACCATGTATGAGTGCTGTTCACAAGTTTGGGGAGGGTCTTAAATAGTCAGAAAAGGCTGCCAAAAGAGATCATTAATCCACACATCTGAAGCTCATTATTCTTGGTGCCTGAACTACTTCTTAATACTTTAGGGGGACCAAACAGAATTCTTGTGGTTTGAGGGGTTGAATAATAAATGACACTCTGAATTAACTTTTAACGTTTTAAACAAAAAAATTAAAACAAAAATTTTTGCAGCAGTGCATTTCCCACTTCCAGGCTGATCTACAGTTAATTCCGCATGTGTCAACCAGCTAAATCTGCAGGGGGTTGAATACTACTGTAGGCACTGTATATACAGTACAGACCAAAAGTTTGGACACACCTTCTCATTCAATGATTTTTCTGTATTTTCACACTGAAGGCATCAAAACTATGAAGTAACACATGTGGAATTATACATTAGACTTTATAAAAAAGTGTGAAACAACTGAAAATATGTCTTATATCTTAGGTTCTTCAAAGTAGCCACCTTTTGCTTTGATTACTGCTTTGCACGCAGAAAAGGTGAATGGATGGATTCTACATGCCTGGTTCCCACCGTGAAGCATGGAGGAGGTGGTGTGATGGTGTGGGGGTGCTTTGCTGGTGATACTGTTGGGGATTTAGTCAAAATTGAAGGCATACTGAACCAGCATGGCTACCACAGCATCTTGCAGCGGCATGCTATTCCATCCGGTTTGCGTTTAGTTGGACCATCATTTATTTTTCAACAGGACAATGACCCCAAACACACCTCCAGGCTGTGTAAGGGCTATTTGACCAAGAAGGAGAGTGTTGGGGTGCTACGCCAGATGACCTGGCCTCCACAGTCACCAGACCTGAACCCAATCAAGATGGTTTGGGGTGAGCTGGACCGCTCACCACTTCAATTTTGAATTGGCAATTGGATCCAAGCATGCTCAGTTAAAAAAGCGGAATCCGTCGCTGGATTTGTCATTTCACGGATCCGGCGCCCATAGGCTTCCATCCTTGCAAACGACTGAAAGCGACGGATATGTCGCTGACCGTTTTTTCGACGTACACAAAAAATGTTCCTTTGTCCGTTGTCTCCGGACAACAGATGAACAATTTTCGACGGATCCGTCGAATGACCGATGAAACGTGTGGCTATCCATCGCAATCCGTCGCTAATACAAGTCAATGAGAAAAAAATGGATCCAGCGGCATCTTAGGGCTGACTGTTATCTAATATGTTTGAGGGTCTTAGAGCATGATCACACTATCAGTATTTGGTCAGTATTTTACATCAGAATTTGTAAGCCAAACCAGGAGTGGAACAATCAATACTGATGTAAAATACTAATAGTGTGACCGTAGCTTTAAAGGTATGTAGAAAGAAAGGAAAAGAAAGCACACCTTGCACAGATCAACCAGGACTGATGGAGGCAATGTGGTGAGCGTACTCACCGTATCTATCTATCTATCTATCTATCTATCTATCTATCTATCTATCTATCTATCTATCTATCTATCTATCTATCTATATCTATCTATCTTTCTATTAATCTATCTATCTATCTATCTATTATCAATCTATATATATATTATCTATCAATCCATTTTCTATCTCTCTATTATCTATCTATCTATTATCTATCTCTCTGTCTATCTATTATCTATCTATCTATCATCTACGGTATCTATATATCTATTATCTATCAATCCATTTTCAATCTCTCTATTATCTATTTATCTATCTATCTATCTATCTATCTATCTATCTATCTATCTATCTATCTATCTATCTATCTATCTATCTATCTATCTATCTATCTATCTATCATCTAGTGTCTATCTATGTATTATCTATCTATCTATCTATCTATCTATCTATCTATCTATCTATCTATCTATTATCTATCTATCTATCTATCTATCTATCTATCTATCTAACTATCTGTCTATTTATATATCTATTATCTATCTATTATCTATCTATCTATCTATTATCTATCTATCTATCTATCTATCTATCTATCTATCTATCTATCTATCTATCGAAAAAAGAATTAGAACAGTACAAAAAAGAAAAAAAGCAAGAAGTCTGGGTTCACAAGTTCCAACAGGCAATTACCAAACCTTGCAATATAACAGTCCAAAGAAAGGAACAGCACTCCGTTCAGATGGGTGAAAAAAGAGCTGCTTTATTGAGCCCATTGATGCAACGTTTCGGTTCAAGGTGTGAGAAAGGTTCACACCTTGAACCGAAACGTTGCATCAATGGGCTCAATAAAGTAGCTCTTTTTTCACCCATCTGAACGGAGTGCTGTTCCTTTCTTTGGACTGTTATCTATCTATTTATCTATCTATATGAAAAAAATAGGCAGCACTCCATAGGTAATGCAGATAGTGGATATTTTATTTCACCCACATGTGGCAACGTTTCGGCTCCATGAGCCTTTCTCAAGCACTGAATGACACTACTATGCAGGTATTTAAGTGATCAATGTTGTGATAACTCATTGATTCCAATTATAATGGAATATACAATAAAACATTATCTACAATATATAACACTTGTACTAAACAGCATTAGTTCCTGTACTAGTTCCATAGTTTTACAAAACATCATAGAAATTAGTTATAATGTTTCATATATAATGCCAGTAATTATATCTAGCCTTGATTGACAATCATACATAATCATAACAGCTGAAGTAAGAAATATTTATGTAAAGACACTCACTCAGTTAGCACGTTTGTACCACATGTGGAGGACGCCATGAACGCTAAGGACTTACTGTTTGTGGCTACTGCGCATGTCTCTATGCGTCATAGCAACCACAAGAACGTTCCCAGCCAATCTGCATGCAAGTGTGTCAGTTCTACATCCGCGCATGCGCACTAGCGCTTTGTCAGTAGCGAGACGCCATCTTGGATGTGGCAATCTTCAATCTTTTATTAGTACTGGTAGTTCATCTCAAAACTGAATCGTGCATTAGCGATCCTATACATTAGCTGGTCCATAACTCTCTTCTCTTCCTTTAGATCCAAAATTCTCTCTGATATATTCTCTAATAATATACACCCCATAATGAGGTTTCACATACATTGGGTTTCTTTTTGTGCCTATGAATGTGGGCACCTCTTTAACCCCGATAAGTGGGACCGCTCCCCGCTAAGGGTAACTTCCCACCACCGGTGACTCACAGGGGAGGTATTCTGAACCTGGTGGTCCAGTTCCCTCAACCCCGCTGTCACTAGGGCTATAAGGACCCACATTTGTGCTTTCTTTTACCCATAAGAGAATACACAAAGAATTACTTAGTGATGAGTTAGATTTATTTAAAAAAACAAAGAATATTTCGAAGAAAAAATCCTTTTCTTTTAGAACTGACACATAAAAAATAAAAATAAACATTCTTTATAATGGCGTCCTCCATTTTATGATATATCCCTGTAGTGGGTGTCTCCACATTTTTTCTGTAAAAGGAAAAAGACACTTCAATAAATGCCTGGTTATATATTGAATATTACAGTAGATCTACATCCTCAGCTTATATACTTTAGAATATTACGGAGATAATTCTTACTGAGATATCTATAGGCATCAATAGATTCAAGTGACAGAATTGAGTTTAAAATCTACGTTGAGTCCCATAGGTTTCAACGTACCAACATCATAAATCCATTTTAACTCTTTCTTTTTCAGGAGATTAATCCTATCTCCCCCTCTTCTCTGTATTGGGACAGTATCTATGATCCTAAATCTCAGTTGTTTTTCTGTGTGATTCATTTCCGTAAAATGTTTGGATACTGGAAGATCCATTCTCTTTTTCCTAATAGTATACTTGTGTTGACTTATCCTGGTTTTAAAGTCACACGTAGTTTCTCCTATGTACCATAATTTACAGGGACATTCAAGTAAATATATGACATGGTCAGATTCACATGTTAGAAAGTGGTTTATTTTGTATATCTTATTTGTCTTTGGATGCACAAACTGTGAACCCTTAATCATTAGATTACAATTAATACAGCTCAGACATGGATAGCAGCCTTTCCTGGATTGTCCTGTCAGCAATGTTTGAATTGTCCTTTTTTGTGGGCCAATGTCCGATCTAATTAGATAATCCCTGATATTTTTACCCCTTTTGTATGAGAGGAGAGGAGGCAATTTAAACTCATTAATATTGGGGAGACACTTCGTTAGCATTCCCCAATGTTTTTTAATGATTCCAGAAATACAACCACTTTCTTCCGTATATGTGGATACAAATGGAATTCTTACCATTTCTTTCCTATATCTTCTCTGTCCCAATAGTTCCATTCTGCTCTTTTGAAGTACCTTCCTTCTTGTTTGTTCTAATAAATTTCGTGGGTACCCTCTATCTAAGAATTTATTAACCATTGAATCCATAATAATATCCAGACTTTCCGTTTCACTAACCACCCGCCTCACTCTCAATAATTGGCTCAAAGGGATGGAATTTACCATATTTTTAGGATGCTAACTATTATACAGAAGTAAATTGTTCCTATCAGTTTCTTTCACATATAGAGAAGTTGTCAATTTTCCATCTTTGTGTTTGACCAAAACATCCAAGAATTGTATTTTATCCTTGGATGAATTAAGGGTAAATTTAATTGTCTGATCAATTTCATTTAGATATGTGTGGAACAATTGTAGTTCAATCTCAGTCCCGGTCCAGAGGAGAAAGACATCATCTATGTAGCGCCACCACATAGAGACGTGTCTAAAGTGGTGGCACACATAGATGAACTCCTCCTCTAGGACCCCCATAACCAAATTAGCGTAAGCCGGGGCCATATTCGCCCCCATTGCGGTCCCCCTACATTGCAAATAATAATCATCTCCAAACAAAAAATAATTTTCCCTTAGGATAATGTTCAATATCCTCAGTATAAATTCTTTTGCCCTAGATGAAAAATCACCTTTGTCTAACATTTTAGAAACTGCTGCCACTCCACTATCATGTCTAATCGATGTATATAGTGAGACTACATCAAAGGAGGCCAATATAACATGTTCTCCTATGGTAGCCCCCTCTAATTTATTCAAAAAATCAACAGTATCCCAGATATATGATTTCAAGTTTTTTGCCATAGGGTTAAGGATCTTATCCAGAAATGTTCCCAATTTGCTAAATACCGAATTTACCCCAGACACTATCGGGCGTCCAGGCGGGTTTTTCAATGATTTGTGTATTTTTGGTATCACATATAGTACAGGGGTTCTAGGATTTTCTAATTGTAGATACTCACATAAGGATTCATCAATCACTTCATAGCCTACTGCTTCCTCTAAACATACTTTTATTTCTTTCATAATCCTAAACTTTGGATCCCCATCCAATTTCTTATACACATTTCTATCTTCCAATTGAGAATATATTTCTTTTAGATATAGGAGTTGGTCCATGCCCTTATCAGCAGGCTTTACTACTATGTCGTCGTCATGGACCAACTCCTGTAATGCATCATATTCTTGTTTGGTAATATTTGGGTGTTTAAATTCCTTAGGTCTAATTTTCCTAAATTTCTCTATATCCATTTTTACCGCTGCTATATAAGCGTCTATGACAGCAGAATTGTTAGATGGGACAAATTTACTTTCTTTTCTCAAATTAACTGACTTTAAATTTAACTCACTAGTCCTCTTCCCTTCTGGTATTGAAACACTGGATGACCACTCCCTAAGTTTGATCAACCTGAAAAACCTTTCCAAATCAAATTGTAATTGGAACCAATCTACATGTAGACAAGGGCTAAAACTTAAGCCTTTACTCAATATAATTGTTTTTGAATCAGTCAATACCTTTTTAGATATATTTATGACCAGATCTAGTCCTTTCTCTTCAAGGTGGCTTGTCTCTGTGGCAGTGACCGGTACTTCTCTGGCTTGCCTTTTTTGTTGCCGATGGTGATGCCTCCCTCCTCTCCTTTTGATTTTGTTACATCTATATCTATGGGAAAAAGACATATTAGTATATACATTATAGTCCTGTTGTTCTCTGAGCTCCTGCACAAGACCTTTTTTCTTCCAGGTTGACTTAGTGTTATCCCTCTGCCACGTATATATATATCCCTTATCATAGTCCTCCATATCTCTGCTCCACTTTCTTCTCTTGGTTTCCTCAAGTTCAATTTTTTGTTTTTCAACATCTCTTTCCACCTTCTTTTTAAATGTGATCCATTCTTCTGCTTTTATCATTGATTGGATACTCTGTTCCATGTCCATTAAATTCTCTGTTATTTTCTTAATATCCACCTGTAGGTACTCAATATTTAATAAGATAACATCCATAGCATATTTATTGGAAATCATAGTAAATCGGGTACAAAATGATTGATTTCCTGAAAATAAATTAGGGCGTATATTAGACCTTAGCCCTCTTGGTATCTTCTTTTCTCTATAATACTGTCCCAATGTAGTTAAATGCAATTGCAAACTCATTAATCTTTTTTTCTCATTTTCATACTTGCGTTTTATTTCTATGGTGGACGGTGTAATTAAAAAAGTAGCATCTCCTTCGATTCCTCCAAGAATCCTCTCCTCATCCTCCACAGTATAGTTGAAGACCCCAGGTTCCATACTTATGTTCTATGGTGATGGTTCCTAAATGGTTAAGTTGTTACCGCAACACAAAAGCAGTAATAAAGAAAAAAACCACATGTCCATGCAAAAAATCTCCTGGATATAACTATATGGCAAAAAAATTGGAGCAGCACAGAAAATAACAATTGGGTGCAATCCTGTTCAGCAAAATTCCAGACTTTGCCCACATCAATATGAAAAAAATAGGCAGCACTCCATAGGTAATGCAGATAGTGGATATTTTATTTCACCCACATGTGGCAACGTTTCGGCTCCATGAGCCTTTCTCAAGCACTGAATGACACTACTATGCAGGTATTTAAGTGATCAATGTTGTGATAACTCATTGATTCCAATTATAATGGAATATACAATAAAACATTATCTACAATATATAACACTTGTACTAAACAGCATTAGTTCCTGTACTAGTTCCATAGTTTTACAAAACATCATAGAAATTAGTTATAATGTTTCATATATAATGCCAGTAATTATATCTAGCCTTGATTGACAATCATACATAATCATAACAGCTGAAGTAAGAAATATTTATGTAAAGACACTCACTCAGTTAGCACGTTTGTACCACATGTGGAGGACGCCATGAACACTAAGGACTCACTGTTTGTGGCTACTGCGCATGTCTCTATGCGTCATAGCAACCACAAGAACGTTCCCAGCCAATCTGCATGCAAGTGTGTCAGTTCTACATCCGCGCATGCGCACTAGCGCTTTGTCAGTGATTCACAAACAATTGTATTGAGTAAAGGCTTAAGTTTTAGCCCTTGTCTACATGTAGATTGGTTCCAATTACAATTTGATTTGGAAAGGTTTTTCAGGTTGATCAAACTTAGGGAGTGGTCATCCAGTGTTTCAATACCAGAAGGGAAGAGGACTAGTGAGTTAAATTTAAAGTCAGTTAATTTGAGAAAAGAAAGTAAATTTGTCCCATCTAACAATTCTGCTGTCATAGACGCTTATATAGCAGCGGTAAAAATGGATATAGAGAAATTTAGGAAAATTGGACCTAAGGAATTTAAACACCCAAATATTACCAAACAAGAATATGATGCATTACAGGAGTTGGTCCATGACGACGACATAGTAGTAAAGCCTGCTGATAAGGGCTGTGCGGTCGTCGTCATGGACCAACTCCTATATCTAAAAGAAATATATTCTCAATTGGAAGATAGAAATGTGTATAAGAAATTGGATGGGGATCCAAAGTTTAGGATTATGAAAGAAATAAAAGTATGTTTAGAGGAAGCAGTAGGCTATGAAGTGATTGATGAATCCTTATGTAAATATGATACGATACAATTTATTGATCCCGGGGGAATATCTACAATTAGAAAATCCTAGAACCCCTGTACTATATGTGATACCAAAAATACACAAATCATTGAAAAACCCGCCGGACGCCCGATAGTGTCTGGGGTAGATTCGGTATTTAGCAAATTGGGAACATTTCTGGATAAGATCCTTAACCCTATGGCAAAAAACTTGAAATCATATATCTGGGATACTGTTGATTTTTTGAATAAATTAGAGGGGGCTACCATAGGAGAACATGTTATATTGGCCTCCTTTGATGTAGTCTCACTATATACATCGATTAGACATGATAGTGGAGTGGCAGCAGTTTCTAAAATGTTAGACAAAGGTGATTTTTCATCTAGGGCAAAAGAATTTATACTGAGGATATTGAACATTATCCTAAGGGAAAATTATTTTTTGTTTGGAGATGATTATTATTTGCAATGTAGGGGGTACGCTAATTTGGTTATGGGGGTCCTAGAGGAGGAGTTCATCTATGTGTGCCACCACTTTAGACACGTCTCTATGTGGTGGAGCTACATAGATGATGTCTTTCTCCTCTGGACCGGGACTGAGATTGAACTACAATTGTTCCACACATATCTAAATGAAATTGATCAGACAATTAAATTTACCCTTAATTCATCCAAGGATAAAATACAATTCTTGGATGTTTTGGTCAAACACAAAGATGGAAAATTGACAACTTCTCTATATGTGAAAGAAACTGATAGGAACAATTTACTTCTGTATAATAGTCAGCATCCTAAAAATATGGTAAATTCCATCCCTTTGAGCCAATTATTGAGAGTGAGGCGGGTGGTTAGTGAAACGGAAAGTCTGGATATTATTATGGATTCAATGGTTAATAAATTCTTAGATAGAGGGTATCCACGAAATTTATTAGAACAAACAAGAAGGAAGGTACTTCAAAAGAGCAGAATGGAACTATTGGGACAGAGAAGATATAGGAAAGAAATGGTAAGAATTCCATTTGTATCCACATATACGGAAGAAAGTGGTTGTATTTCTGGAATCATTAAAAAACATTGGGGAATGCTAACGAAGTGTCTCCCCAATATTAATGAGTTTAAATTGCCTCCTCTCCTCTCATACAAAAGGGGTAAAAATATCAGGGATTATCTAATTAGATCGGACATTGGCCCACAAAAAAGGACAATTCAAACATTGCTGACAGGACAATCCAGGAAAGGCTGCTATCCATGTCTGAGCTGTATTAATTGTAATCTAATGATTAAGGGTTCACAGTTTGTGCATCCAAAGACAAATAAGATATACAAAATAAACCACTTTCTAACATGTGAATCTGACCATGTCATATATTTACTTGAATAGTAACATAGTTGTTAAGGTTGAAGGAAGACTTTAAGTCCATCTAGTTCAACCCATATCCTATCCTAACCTGCCCTAACATGTTGATCCAGAGGAAGGCAAAAAAACCCCAAGTGGCAAACAGTAAGCTTCACATTGGGGAAAAAAAATTCCTTCCTGACTCCACATACGGCAATCAGACTAGCTCCCTGGATCAACGCAGTATCTAGGAAACTAGTGAATATAGCCTGTAATATTATACTTTTCAAGAAAGGCATCCAGTCCCTTCTTAAATTTTAGTAAGGAATCACTCATTACAACATTAGACGGCAGAGAGTTCCATAGTCTCACTGCTCTTACAGTAAAGAATCTGCATCTGTGATTATGGCTAAACCTTCTTTCCTCCAGACGTAGAGGATGCCCCCTCGTCCCTGTCACAGGTCTAAGAGTAAAAAGATCATTAGAAAGGTCTTTGTACTGTCCCCTCATATATTTATACATTGTAATAAGATCACCCCTAAGCCTTCGTTTTTCCAAACTAAATAACCCCAAGTGTAATAACCTGTCTTGGTATTGCAGACCCCCCAGTTCTCTAATAACCTTGGTCGCTCTTCTCTGCACCCGCTCCAGTTCAGCTATGTCTTTCTTATACACCGGAGACCAGAACTGCACACAGTAGAATGTCCCTGTAAATTATGGTACATAGGAGAAACTACGTCTGACTTTAAAACCAGGATAAGTCAACACAAGTATACTATTAGGAAAAAGAGAATGGATCTTCCAGTATCCAAACATTTTACGGAAATGAATCACACAGAAAAACAACTGAGATTTAGGATCATAGATACTGTCCCAATACAGAGAAGAGGGGGAGATAGGATTAACCCCTTCACCCCCAAGGGTGGTTTGCACGTTAATGACCGGGCCAATTTTTACAATTCTGACCACTGTCTCTTTATGAGGTTATAACTCTGGAACGCTTCAACGGATCTTCGCGATTCTGAGATTGTTTTCTCGTGACATATTGTACTTCATGTTAGTGGCAAAATTTCTTCGATATAACTTGCGTTTATTTTTGAAAAAAACGCAAATATGGCGAAAATTTTTAAAATTTTGCAATTTTCAAACTTTGAATTTTTATTCCCTTAAAACAGAGAAATATATCACACAAAATAGTTAAGAAATAACATTTCCCACATGTCTACTTTACATCAGCACAATTTTGGAACCAAAATTTTGTTTTGTTAGGAAGTTATAAGGGTTAAAAGTTGACCAGCGATTTCTCATTTTTACAACAAAATTTACAAAGCCATTTTTTTTAGGGACCACCTCACATATGAAGTCACTTTGAGGGGTCTATATGGCAGAAAATACCCAAAAGTGACACCATTCTAAAAACTGCACCCCTCAAGGTACTCAAAACCACATTCAAGAAGTTTATTAACCCTTCAGGTGCTTCACAGTAACTAAAGCAACGTGGAAGGAAAAAATGAATATTTTACTTTTTAGCCACAAAAATTATCTTTTACAAACTTTTTTTTTATTTTCACAAGGGTAAAAGGAGAAAATGGACAGATAAGGTTGTTATGCAATTTCTCCTGAGTACGCCAATACCCCATATGTGGGGGAAAACCACTGTTTGGGCACACGGCAGAGCTTGTAAGGGAAGGAGCGACGTTTGACTTTTTCAAACTAAAATTGGCTGGAATTTAGATTGGATGCCATGTCGCGTTTGGAGAGCCCCTGATGCGCCTAAACAGTGGAAACCCCCACAAGTGACACCATTTTGGAAACTAGACCCCCTAAGGTACTTATCTAGATCTGTTGTGAGCACTTTGAACCCTCAAGTGTTTCACAAAAGTTTATAAAGCCTGGGTGTGAAAAAAAAAAAAATCAATTTTCCACAAAAATGATTTTTTTAGTCCCAAATTTTTGAATTTTCCCAAGGAAATTGGACCCCAAAAGTTGTTGTCCAATTTGTCCTGAGTACGCTGATACCCCATATGTGGGGGGGGAAATTGTTTGGGCGCACGGCAGGGCTTGGAAAGGAAGTAGTAACGTTTTGGAATGCAGACGTTAATGGGGGTCACGTTCCGTTTGCAGTGCCCCAGATGAGCCTAAACAGTGGAAACCCCCCACAAGTGACCCCATTTTGGAAACTAGACCCCCTAAGGAACTTATCTAGATCTTTGGTGAGCACTTTGAACCCCCAAGTGCTTCACACAAGTTTATAATGCCCGGGCATGAAAATAAAAAATCCTATTTTTTTCCCACAAAAATTATCTTTTAGTCACTAATTTTTTATTTTCCCAAGGGTATCAGGAGAAATTGGACCACATAAGTTGTTGTACAATTTGTCCTGAGTACGCTGATACCCCATATGTGGGGGGGAACCACTGTTTGGGCGCACGGCAGAGCTCGGAATGGAAGGAGCACCATTTGACTTTTTCCAACCAAAATTGGCTGGAATTGAGTTTGGATGCCATGTTGCATTTGAAAAATATTTAGACTTGAGAGTCCTCAGTGGTTGATACCTTTTAATGGCTAACTGAAAAGATGGTAACAAATTGCAAGCTTTCGAGACTACTCAGGTCTCTTCATCAGGCATAGACTAATACAACATCTGAAGAATCACATATTTATACACAAAATAGCACAGAAAAAATGCAATAGGTAGGACAAGTGACATGAAGCAGAACTGTCATTATGGCAGAGGGATTAACATAAATATGACTAGTGCATAGATAAGGAGTGAAGGTTTTATTACCCTCTGATTGGGGTCTGGTATTGTGTTGTGATGACCCTAAAAGGTCAGGGAGGCAGATTCCTTAATTGTTGTAGAACGACATAAAACTCTGGGATATATTCATCCCAGCACTAAGAGTGTCAAAGGTCATCATAAGTTTATATTCCCAGACTTTTCTATCCTTCTCAGATTTGAAGTTAGATTTTAATACAAGTAATTCCATATCTGTCATGCTATGACCGGGCATACAAAAGTGTTTGGCCACAGGTAAATCCATTCTTTTTTCTCTTATCGTGTGGCGATGAGAATTCATCCTTGTTCTCAGTTTTTGCCCGTTCTCCCCCACATACAGACCCCCAGTTGGACATTTAGTACATAAAATTAGGTACACCACATTAAATGTGATGCAGCTGAAAGTACCTGGTATCTTGTAGTCCTGATGGGAGTTGGGGATCTTTATCCTGTCCGTGGTCATTATAGATGTACAGGTCTTGCATTTCTTTTGTCTGCAAGGAAAGGTTCCTGCAGCTGTTGGGGAGGACAGGGAGCTTCTGACAATGATGCTTCTTAGATTTGGGGGCTGCCTAAAACATAGTAGTGGGGGGTCTGGAAATATGGATTGTAATCGGCATCTTTTTGTAGTAAAGGTTGTAGTTTCCGTGCAGCTCCCCTTAGCATCTCCAGACTTGGATTGTAGGTGACCACTAGAGGCACCCGGTTATTTTCTTCTTTAGCTTTGTAATGTAGCAGGTGATTCCTTGATATTCTGGTGGCTCTTGTAATTTGGTTTTCAATTGTTCTTGGATGGTAGCCCTGGTTCAAAAAAGTCTTTCTGAGGCGACCAAGGTGTTCATCTCTATCCATGGGGTTGGAACATATACGGTTGTATCTGATGGCTTGGCTGTAGACAATAGAGTTTTTTATGTGTTTAGGATGGAAACTGTCCCATTTAAGATATGTTGGACGGTCGATTGGCTTCTGATACAGGGATGTCTCTATTTCATTGTTCTTTAGCTTAATGGTGGTGTCTAAAAAGTTAATTTCAGTGCTGGAGTAGTTAAGTGTTAAGTTGATGGTGGGATGAAATTGATTGAACTGTTCATGGAACGTCTTTAGCTGTTGTTCAGACTCCGTCCAGATGATTAAAATGTCATCAATGTAGCGGTAGTAGGCCCGAGGCCTGATGGGGCAGGAGGACAGAAATTCGCTTTCAAGCTTGGCCATGAAAAGATTTGCATACTGTGGAGCCATTTTACTTCCCATAGCTGTGCCAGTCTCCTGAAGATAGATCTTGTTGTCAAATTCGAAGTAATTGTGGGTGAGGATGAATTTTGTGAGTTTCACCACAGAATCAGCATCATTCCCGGTGTTTCCCATGAAGACTTTGCAGGCATGTTGCATTTGGAGAGCCCCTGATGTGCCTAAACAGTGGAAACCCCCCACAAATGACCCCATTTGGGAAACTAGACCCCCTAAGGAACTTATCTAGATTTTTGATGAGCAATTTGAACCCCCAAGTGCTTCACACAAGTTTATAACGTAGAGCCGTAAAATTTAAAATCATATTTTTTCCACAAAAATGATCTTTTCACCCCAATTTTTATTTTTCCAAGGGTAACAAGACTCCAAAAGTTATTGTGCAATTTGTCCTGAGTGCCCTGATACCCCATATGTGGGGGTAAACCACTGTTTGGGTGCATGGCAGAGTTTGGAAGGGAAGGAGCGCCGTCTGACTTTTTCAATGCAGAATTGGCTGGACGCCATGTCGTGTTTGGAGAGCTCCTGATCTGCATAAACAGTGGAAACCCCCATAAATGACACCATTTTGGAAACTAGACCCCTCAAGGAACTTATCTAGATGTGTGGTGAGAACTTTGAACCCCCAGGTGTTTCACTAAAGTTTATAACGTACAGCCGTAAAATAAAAAATCTTTTTTTTTTTTTACAAAAATGATTTTTTCGCCCCCAATATTTTATTTTCACAAGGGTAACAGAAGAAATTGGAACCCAAAAGTTGTTGTCCAATTTGTCCTGAGTACACTGATACCCAATATGTGGGCGAAAACTACTGTATGGGCACACGTCGGGGCTCGGAAGGGAAGTAGTGACGTTTTGGATTGCAGACTTTGATGGAATGGTCTGGGGGCATCATGTCACATTTGGAGAGCCCCTGATGCACCTAAACAGTGGAAACCCCCCACAAGTGACCCCATTTTGGCAAATAGACCCCACAAGGAACTTATCTAGATGTGTGGTGAGCACTTTGAACCCCGAAGTGCTTCACAGAAGTTTATAACGCACAGCCGTAAAAATAAAAAATCTTTTTTTTTTTACAAAAATGATTTTTTCGCCCCCAATATTTTATTTTCACAAGGTAACAGGAGAAATTGGACCCCAAAAGTTGTTGTCCAATTTGTCCTGAGTACGCTGATACCCAATATGTGGGAGAAAACTACTGTATGGGCACACGTCAGGGCTCGGAAGGGAAGTAGTGACGTTTTGGATTGCAGACTTTGATGGAATGGTCTGGGTGCGTCATGTCGCATTTGGAGAGCCCCTGATGCACCTAAACAGTGGAAACCCCCCACAAGTGACCCCATTTTGAAAAATAGACCCCACAAGGAACTTATCTAGATGTGTGGTGAGCACTTTGAACCCCGAAGTGCTTCACAGAAGTTTATAACGCACAGCCGTAAAAATAAAAAATCTTTTTTTTTTTTTGCAAAAATGATTTTTTCGCCCCAATATTTTATTTTTACAAGGGTAACAGGAGAAATTGGACCGCAAAAGTTGTTGTCCAATTTGTCCTGAGTACGCTGATACCCAATATGTGGGAGAAAACTACTGTATGGGGGCACATCAGGGCTCGGAAGGGAAGTAGTGACGTTTTGGATTGCAGACTTTGATGGAATGGTCTGGGTGCGTCATGTCGCATTTGGAGAGCCCCTGATGCGCCTAAACAGTGGAAACCCCCCACAAGTGACCCCATTTTGGAAAATAGACCCCACAAGGAACTTATCTAGGTGTGTGGTGAGCGCTATGAAGCCCCAAGTGCTTCACAGAAGTTTATAATGTACAGCCGTAAAAACAAAAAAATATTTTTTTTGTACAAAAATGATATTTTCGCCCCCAGTTTTTTATTTTCCCAAGGGTAACAGTAGAAATAGGACAAATTGCACAATAACTCTTGGGGTCCAGAGTACGCTGATACCCCATATGTGGGGATAAACTACTGTTTGGACGCATGGCAGAGCTCAGAAGTGAAGGAGCACCGTTTGACTTTTTCAACGCAGAATTGGCTGGAATTGAGATCAGACGCCATGTCACATTTGGAGAGCCCCTGATGTGCCTTAAAAGCGGAAACCCCCCAATTCTAACTCCAACCCTAACCCCAACACACCCCTAACCCTAGTCCCAACCCTAACCACAAACCTAACCCTAACACACCCCTAATCCCAACCCTAACCCTAATCCTAACTTTAGTGCCAACCCTAACCCTAACTTTAGCCGCAACCCTAACCCTAATGGGAAAATGGAAATAAATACATTTTTTTAATTTTATTATTTTTCCCTAACTAAGGGGGTGATAAAGGGGGGTTTGATTTACTATTTATAGCGGGTTTTTATGATTGGCAGCTGTCACGCTAAAAGACGCTTTTTATTGCAAAAATAGTTTTTTGCATCGCCACATTTTGAGAGCTATAATTTTTACATATTTTGCCCCACAGAGTCATGTGAGGTCTTATTTTTGCGGTACGAGTTGACGTTTTTATTTGTACCGTTTTTGAGCAGGTGACATTTTTTGATCGCTTTTTATTTCGATTTTTGGGAGGTTAGAATGAACAAAAATCAGCAATTCATGAATTTCTTTTGGGGAGGCGTTTTTATCGTTCCGCGTGTGGTAAAATTGATAAAGCAGTTTTATTCTTCGGGTCAGTACGATTATGGCGATACCTCATTTATATCATTTTTTTATGTTTTGGCGCTTTTATAGAATAAAAACAATTTTATATAAAAAATAATTATTTTTGCATCGCTTTATTCTGTGAGCTATAACTTTTTTATTTTTTCGCTGATGATGCTGTATTGCGACTCGTTTTTTGCGGGACAAGATGACGTTTTCAGCGGTACCATGTTTATTTATATCGGTCTTTTTGATCGCGCGGTATTCCACTTTTTGTTCGGCGGTATGATGATAAAGCATTGATTTTTTGCTTCGTTTTTTTTTTTTTTTTTTAAGGGGTTCACTAAAGGGGTTAACTAGTGGGACAGTTTTATAGGGGGGGTTGTTACGGACGCGGCGATACCAAATATGTGTACTTTTATTGTTTTGTTTTTTTTATTTACAGGAAGAAATGAATTTATTGGGGAATATTTTTTTTTTTTTTTATTTATTTTGGATTTTTTTTTATAACATGTTTATTTTTATTTTTTTAACTTTTTTACTTTGTCCCAGGGTGGGACATCACTGTATTTTATCAGATCGCTGGTGTGACAGTGTGCACAGCACTCTGTCACACCAGCGATCGCTTAGGCAGTGCAGCAGGCTTCTCAGTGCCTGCTCTCAGCAGGCACTGAGGAAGCCGCCTCCCTCTAGGACCCCGGCGCCATCTTGGATCCGGGTCCTGGGAGGGAGGAAGCCCTCAGAACAGCGTGATCACATCGCGCTGGTCTGAGGGTCTCAGGGGGGCGCGCAGGGAGCCCACTCCCTGCGCGATGCTTCCCTGTGCCCCCAGTACACCGCGATCATGTTTGATCGCGGTGTGCTAGGGGTTAATGTGCCGGGAGCGGTCCGTGACCGCTCCTGACACACAGTCACGGGTG
The DNA here is from genome assembly GCA_033576555.1 of Oophaga sylvatica. NCBI lineage: Eukaryota > Metazoa > Chordata > Amphibia > Anura > Dendrobatidae > Oophaga > Oophaga sylvatica. The sequence continues at coordinate 34,561 of JARQOD010002247.1, forward strand.
TCAGCTGTGATAATCAGCTGACACCCGGCGGCGATTAGCTGCGCTCCCCTCAGGAGCGCAGCTGATCGCCTATGACGTACTATCCCGTCCATGGGCAGAATGGCACGGGTTTTATGGACAGGATAGTACGTCTAATGTCAGAGAGGGGTTAATCTCCTGAAAAAGAAAGAGTTAAAATGGATTTATGATGTTGGTACGTTGAAACCTATGGGACTCAACGTAGATTTTAAACTCAATTCTGTCACTTGAATCTATTGATGCCTATAGATATCTCAGTAAGAATTATCTCCGTAATATTCTAAAGTATATAAGCTGAGGATGTAGATCTACTGTAATATTCAATATATAACCAGGCATTTATTGAAGTGTCTTTTTCCTTTTACAGAAAAAATGTGGAGACACCCACTACAGGGATATATCATAAAATGGAGGACGCCATTATAAAGAATGTTTATTTTTATTTTTTATGTGTCAGTTCTAAAAGAAAAGGATTTTTTCTTCGAAATATTCTTTGTTTTTTGAAATAAATCTAACTCATCACTAAGTAATTCTTTGTGTATTCTCTTATGGGTAAAAGAAAGCACAAATGTGGGTCCTTATAGCCCTAGTGACAGCGGGGTTGAGGGAACTGGACCACCAGGTTCAGAATACCTCCCCTGTGAGTCACCGGTGGTGGGAAGTTACCCTTAGCGGGGAGCGGTCCCACTTATCGGGGTTAAAGAGGTGCCCACATTCATAGGCACAAAAAGAAACCCAATGTATGTGAAACCTCATTATGGGGTGTATATTATTAGAGAATATATCAGAGAGAATTTTGGATCTAAAGGAAGAGAAGAGAGTTATGGACCAGCTAATGTATAGGATCGCTAATGCACGATTCAGTTTTGAGATGAACTACCAGTACTAATAAAAGATTGAAGATTGCCACATCCAAGATGGCGTCTCGCTACTGACAAAGCGCTAGTGCGCATGCGCGGATGTAGAACTGACACACTTGCATGCAGATTGGCTGGGAACGTTCTTGTGGTTGCTATGACGCATAGAGACATGCGCAGTAGCCACAAACAGTAAGTCCTTAGCGTTCATGGCGTCCTCCACATGTGGTACAAACGTGCTAACTGAGTGAGTGTCTTTACATAAATATTTCTTACTTCAGCTGTTATGATTATGTATGATTGTCAATCAAGGCTAGATATAATTACTGGCATTATATATGAAACATTATAACTAATTTCTATGATGTTTTGTAAAACTATGGAACTAGTACAGGAACTAATGCTGTTTAGTACAAGTGTTATATATTGTAGATAATGTTTTATTGTATATTCCATTATAATTGGAATCAATGAGTTATCACAACATTGATCACTTAAATACCTGCATAGTAGTGTCATTCAGTGCTTGAGAAAGGCTCATGGAGCCGAAACGTTGCCACATGTGGGTGAAATAAAATATCCACTATCTGCATTACCTATGGAGTGCTGCCTATTTTTTTCATATTGATGTGGGCAAAGTCTGGAATTTTGCTGAACAGGATTGCACCCAATTGTTATTTTCTGTGCTGCTCCAATTTTTTTGCCATATATTTATCTATCTATCTTTCTATCTATTATCTATCTATCATCTATATATCTATTATTAGAGTTGAGCGAAAGAGGTCGATCAGATTCATAAGTCGCCGTCTTTCGCTAAAGTCGAGTTTCGCCAAGCGAAACCCGACCATAGCGTGAGGTCGGCCATGCGCTCGTCGACCCGAGCGCCAAAGTTGGTTTTCCCGGAATGCTTGCAGGCGCCTTTTCTCAGCCAATCAACAAGGACGTACACTATGGGCAACGATATGACATGGGCAGCGTCCACCACCATCTTAGAGAAGGGCATTGTAGTGATTGGTTTTCTTTGTGTGACGTCACAGTGGCTATAAAAGCCCTGACCGCCGACCTCCATATTACTTCTGCCGATCTTAACAGTAGGGAGAAGATGCTGACGCTGTTTATCAGTAGGGAGAGAGTTAGGGCTGGAAAGAGAAGTTCTTATGTGCTTGTGCTGATAGCAATTGTGCTGTACAGTTAGTGTGCAGTGACAGGGGAGGATTTTCTTGTGTGCAGCAGCGCTGGTCAGTAGGCTGCCTGCTAGCTATATTGCAGGCAATGTGCCTCTGACTGGGATGCCTATAAGACAAAAGCCAGTAAATTACAGTCCGTGCCCAATTCACCCCCCCTCGCACCACTCCCCTCGGTGATGTACTAATTGGGGATGCCCAGCTGTCCAGTGACCTTGGAGGGGAAGGTATCTGCGGCCACACATACAGGGGTTAAATCTAGGTGGTCAGGTCAGCAACTTCCTTTCCCCTCCAGCGGTCACTGGGAAGCTGTTGTCCCACCCTCCCTCCCTTACATATTTCATTGGGGATAAATTGCTCAAACTTCCTTCGATGGAGTTATGTTTATACGTGTAATACGCATGATTTTATATATATAAAAAATTTTTTTAATGTATATATGATAAAAATTTTGTTAGCAAGACTAAGTCACAGCGGATTAGCAGATGAGGGCAAAGGTTCATGACCGCTCGTTGGCCAAATCGCCTGTCGATCACGGACAGGATCTCAGCCATGAGCCGCCCGTTACGAAATGTAATTGCCCTTCTCTGCTTTGGTAATTAATAAACTGTGACCGATCTGTTCAACCCATTTTGGCCTGGTTGTGTATTCTTTGCGGGATTGGTGGGAAGGGGGGGTGAAGGCGCTGTTTAGGACACACAGGTCTTCCCAGTCTGCTGTGTGTACACTGCTGTGCAGACTGCTTTTTACACAGCACTAATACTTGTATTCTTTTTTTCTGCACAGTTACCGAGCGTTCTTTTTTTTCCCACACCGTATAGAGCTGTATGCTCCTCACACACTACCGTGTACCGGCTGGTATCACGGACAAATACATGCTGACTATCTGTGTGTGACTCCGGAAATATATACGGAGATTGCAATTTTCCCCAATACTATATACTGTACACCTGGTATCTTCTGATACAGTACCCTCTTTCTGCTTTTTATATTCTGGTCTAATCCATACTGAGCCTAAGAGTGTCTGTGTGTGACTCCTCAAATATATACGGAGATTTACAATTTTCCCCAATACTATATACACCTGGTATCTTCGGATACAGTACCCTTTTTTGCTTTGTATATTCTGGTCTAATCCATTCTGAGACTGAGAGCGTCTGTGTGCGACTCCTGAAATATATACGGAGATTTACAATTTTTTTCCCTATACTATATACACCTGGTATCTTCGGATACAGTACCCTTTTTCTGATTTTTATATTCTGGTCTAATCCTTAATGAGCCTGAGAGAGTCTGTGTGTGACTCCTCAAATATATACGGAGATTTTCAATTTTCCCCAATACTATATACAGTACATCTGGTATCTTCTGATACAGTACTAGAGTTGAGCGATACTTTCCGATATCCAAAAGTATCGGAATCGGAATGGTATCGCCGATATCATTAAAATATCGGCGATACCCGATACCGATACCGGAAGTCCCATGTAAGTCTATGGGAACAAAATATCGTAACTAAAAAAACCCCATTCTTTCCTTGTAAACACTAAATATACACACATAGAATACATATATATATATATATACATGTCATTGTGACATATATATACATATATGTATAGTTTATACACTTCTACATAGTAAAATATCCTCTGATTCAATTGCCGGGTAAAGCCGGCTTCAGTGAAAAGACAGAAGCACCCGACATGAAATGACACTTGGTGTACATAGGGTTAACCATGTCTTTTCATGTCGTTTGCTATCAGATTTGCACAAACAATTAAATCAGTCTATGTGTGCAAAATTTCACACCTGTAGGGGTTAATTAAAGGTGTAAATTCGTTGTAAAAAAAACGGACTTTTTGCTACGAATTTACACCTTTAATTAACCCCTACAGGTGTGAAATTTTGCACACATAGACTGATTTAATTGTTTGTGCAAATTAGATAGCAAAGGACATGAAAAGACATGGTTAACCCTATGTACACCAAGTGTCATTTCATGTCGGGTGACTCGACATGAAATGACACTTGGTGTACATAGGGTTAACCATGTCTTTTCATGTCCTTTGCTATCTAATTTGCACAAACAATTAAATCAGTCTATGTGTGCAAAATGTACACCAAGTGTCATTTCATGTGGGGACCCGACATGAAATGACACTTGGTGTACATAGGGTTAACCATGTCTTTTCATGTCCTTTGCTATCTAATTTGCACAAACAATTAAATCAGTCTATGTGTGCAAAATTTCACACCTGTAGGGGTTAATTAAAGGTGTAAATTCGTTGTAAAAAAAACTGACTTTTTTGCTACGAATTTACACCTTTAATTAACCCTACAGGTGTGAAATTTTGCACACATAGACTGATTTAATTGTTTGTGCAAATTAGATAGCAAAGGACATGAAAAGACATGGTTAACCCTATGTACACCAAGTGTCATTTCATGTCGGTCACCCGACATGAATGACACTTGGTGTACATAGGTTAACCATGTCTTTTCATGTCTTTGCTATCTAATTTGCACAAACATTAATCGTCTATGTGTGCAAAATTTCACACCTGTAGGGGTTAATTAAAGGTGTAAATTCGTTGTAAAAAAAACTGACTTTTTTGCTACGAATTTACACCTTTAATTAACCCCTACAGGTGTGAAATTTTGCACACATAGACTGATTTAATTGTTTGTGCAAATTAGATAGCAAAGGACATGAAAAGACATGGTTAACCCTATGTACACCAAGTGTCATTTCATGTCGGGTCACCCGACATGAAATGACACTTGGTGTACATAGGGTTAACCATGTCTTTTCATGTCCTTTGCTATCTAATTTGCACAAACAATTAAATCAGTCTATGTGTGCAAAATTTCACACCTGTAGGGTTAATTAAAGGTGTAAATTCGTTGTAAAAAAAACGGACTTTTTTGCTACGAATTTACACCTTTAATTAACCCCTACAGGTGTGAAATTTTGCACACATAGACTGATGTAATTGTTTGTGCAAATCAGATAGCAAAGGACATGGTTAACCCTATGTACACCAAGTGTCATTTCATGTCGGGTTCTGCATTTTCACAAAAGCCGGCAATTGAATTAGCGGCTATTATACTATGTAGAAGTGTATGAACTACAAATATAAATATATATATATATGTGTCACAAATTCAATGACATGTATATATATATATATATGAGGTGTAAAATTGCTGAAAAAAAATGCGTGGGCTCCCGCCCTATTTTCGCAACCAGACAGACAAAGCCAGTGAGTGGGGGCAGATAATAATAGCCCAGAGAGGGACCATTATTTTTGCCCCCCCCCCGGCTACTAACATCTGCCCCCAGACACCCCAGGAAAGACAAATCTATAATTAGATTCGCCCTTTCTGGCACTTTGCCCGTCTATTCCCATTGCCCTGTAGCGGTGGCGAATGGGTTAATATGGGGTTAAAGCCACCTTGCTATTGAAAGGTGACCTTAAGCCAGGTTAATAATTGAGAGCTGTCAATTAGACAACTATCAATTATTAATCCTATTGCATGAAATAAAAATAAAACACACACACTTTAATTAAAAATCATTTTAATGAAATAAAGACACATGTTTTTGACCATCTTTTATTTTACTGCAAAAACCATTTCCTGTAATAAAAATAAAATAAAAAAGCAAAATTATTCTTACCTATCCCATGCACAGTCAGGTCCCACGGTGTAATCCTTCAGAAAGGGTTAATGTTTACTGCAGGGACCGCAGGTAATGCTGCAGCCTCACAGTAAACCCCCAAATGAATGAGTTCCTCTCCTGGCTGACAGGAGAGTAAAGGCTGGGTGTCACATAACGATACACCAGCGATCCCAACAACGATATGCACTTGTCAGGATCGCTGGTGTATCGCTACATGATCGCTGCTGAGCTGCCAAACAGGCAGCTCAGGCAGCGATCTGGGACAGCGACACTGCGGGTAACATCGCTTAAGGGCCCGTCTCACATAGCGGTATCGCTACCGAGATCGCTGCTGAGTCACTAGTTTTGTGACGCAGCAGCGAGCTCACCAGCGATATCGCTGTGTGTGACATTCAGCGACGATCAGCCCCCCTGCCGGGTATCGCTGATCGTCGCAGAAATGTCAGGACCTTTTTTGATCGCTGGTTTACCTCTGACAGGCACGCATCGCTGCGTGTGACAGGCGGGAGACCAGCGATCCGCTGGTAACCAAGGTACACAGCGGGTTTCCAGGCACCGCGCAGCGCTTGGAAACCCGCTGTATACCTTGGATACCAGCTCCCTGCATCAGGGCGCTGGTATCCAAGGTACACAGCGGGTTTCTAGGCACAGCCCCGCGCCTGGAAACCCGCTGTGTACCTTGGTTACCAGCGGATCGCTGGTCTCCCGCCTGTCACACGCAGCGATGTGTGCCTGTCAGCGGGAAACCAGCGATCAAAAAAAGGTCCTGACATTTCAGCGACGATCAGCGATACCCGGCAGGGGGGCTGATCGTTGCTGAATGTCACACACAGCGATATCGCTGGTGAGCTCGCTGCTGCGTCACAAAACTAGTGACTCAGCAGCGATCTCGGTAGCGATATCGCTATGTGAGACGGGCCCTTAAGTGGAAAGCTTAATTGATTGCTTTCCACTTTCACTTCAGGTCAGCCAGGGACACAATCAGTGACGTCAGAGGGAACTGATTAACAAAAATAGGGTTCCCTTCGAAAAAAAAAATGGCGTGGGGTCCCCCTATTTTTGTTAACCAGCCAGATGAAGCAGACCGCTGAGGCCTGGATTTTCAGGCTGTTAAGGAGCCAAGATCCATGGACCTTGCCAGCCTGATAATACCAGGCCACAGCAGTCTGCATATCTGGCTGATTAACAAAAATAGGGATCCCCTCGAAAAAAATTGGCGTGGGTCCCCCTATTTTTGTTAACCAGCCAGATGAAGCAGACCGCTGAGGCCTGGATTTTCAGGCTGTTAAGGAGCCAAGATCCATGGACCTTGCCAGCCTGATAATACCAGGCCACAGCAGTCTGCATATCTTGGCTGATTAACAAAAATAGGGGATCCCCTCGAAAAAAATTGGCGTGGGGTCCCCCCTATTTTTGTTAACCAGCCAGATGAAGCAGACCGCTGAGGCCTGGATTTTCAGGCTGTTAAGGAGCCAAGATCCATGGACCTTGCCAGCCTGATAATACCAGGCCACAGCAGTCTGCATATCTTGGCTGATTAACAAAAATAGGGGATCCCCTCGAAAAAAATTGGCGTGGGGTCCCCCCTATTTTTGTTAACCAGCCAGATGAAGCAGACCGCTGAGGCCTGGTTTTTCAGGCTTGTAAGGATCCAATATCCATGGACCTTGCCAGCCTGATAATACCAGGCCACAGCAGTCTGCTTAGCTTGGCTGGTTAACAAAAATAGGGGATCCCCTCGAAAAAAAAACGGCGTGGGGATCCCCCCTATTTTTGTTAACCAGCCAAGTAAAATGCAGACTGCTGCGGCCTGGTATTAAAAGACTGTCAAGGCCCATGGATTTTGGCCCTCAACAGCCTGATAATACCAGGCTACAGCAGCCCCACATTTGGCGCATCAAAAGATGTGCCAATTGTGGCACTTTACCCGGCTCTTCCCACTTGCCCTGTAGCGGTGGCAAGCGGGGTAATAAGGGGTTAATGTCACCGTTGATTGCACGGTGACAATAAGCCCGGTTAATAATGGAGAGGTGTCAATAAGACACCGATCCATTATTAATCCCAAAGTTTTTAAATGTTTAAAAAAAAGACAAAGCAAGAAAAAAGTCTTTTAATGAAATAAAAGAGACAACACAGTTTTCATTAATTTTATTATACTCTCATTCCTGCGACGCCATCGATCTCCTGTAAAAAAAGAAAAAAAACAAACCAACAGTATACCACCTGTCCGACGCAGTCCATAACGACAGTCCCACGACGATCCAGCTCTGCTACATCGCATGACAGGCAGAGCCTGTCATCGCGACGCAGCACAGCTGATTACCTGCTTCCCCAGCGGTGACGTCATCGGACTGACTGCTTTACGGCCGGGATTACCCAGCAGTCACTGCAGTTATCGCGAGAAACTGCATGTGACCGCCGGGGAAAGAAGATTGCGGCCATGAAGCAGTCCAGCCCGTGACCGCCGGAGATCTTCTGCCAGGTAAGTGCCGCTGACTCCTGACAGACCCGACCGACGGACACTGACAGTGACAGTGACAATCCCGATTCCGGTATCCGATATGGCGAAAATATCGGAACTCGGAATCGGAATTCCGATACAGCCAATATCGGCCGATACCCGATACTTGCAGTATCGGAATGCTCAACCCTATACAGTACCCTTTTTCTGTTTTTTATATTCTGGTCTAATCCATACTGAGCCTGAGAGCGTCTGTGTGTGACTCCTGAAATATATACGGAGATTTACAATTTTCCCCAATAATAAATACACCTGATATCTTCGGATACAGTACCCTTTTTCTGCTTTTTATATTCTGGTTTAATCCATACTGAGCCTGAGAGCGTCTGTGTGTGACTCCTCAAATATATACGGAGATTTTCAATTTTCCCCAATACTATATACAGTACATCTGGTATCTTCTGATACAGTACCCTTTTTCTGTTTTTTATATTCTGGTCTAATCCATACTGAGCCTGAGAGCGTCTGTGTGTGACTCCTCAAATATATACGGAGATTTACAATTTTCCCCAATAATAAATACACCTGGTATCTTCGGATACAGTACCTCTTTTCTGCTTTTTATATTATGGTCTAATCCATACTGAGCCTGAGAGCGTCTGTGTGTGATACCTGAAATATATACAGAGATTTACAATTTTCCCCAATACTATATACACCTGATATCTTCGGATACAGTACCCTTTTTCTGCTTTTTATATTCTGGTTTAATCCATACTGAGCCTGAGAGTGTCTGTATGTGACTCCTCAAATATATACGGAGATTGAAATTTTCCCCAAAACTATATACACCTGGAATCTTCTGATACAGTACCCTTTTTCTGCTCTTTATATTCTGGTCTAATCCATACTGAGCCTGAGAGCGTCTGTGTGTGACTCCTCAAATATATACAGAGATTGAAATTTTCCCCAATACTATATACACCTGGTATCTTCTGATACAGTACCAATTTTTCTGCTTTTTATATTCTGGTCTAATCCATACTGAGCCTGAGAGCATCTGTGTGTGAATCCTGAAATATATACAGAGATTTACAATTTTTTCCCTATACTATATACACTTGGTATCTTCGGATACAGTACCCTTTTTCTGCTTTTTATATTCTGGTCTAATCCATAGTGAGCCTGAGAGCGTCTGTGTGTGACTCCTGAAATATATACGGAGATTTACAATTTTTTCCCTATACTATATACACCTGGTATCTTCGGATACAGTACACTTTTTCTGCTTTTTATATTCTGGTCTAATCCATACTGAGCCTGAGAGTGTCTGTGTGTGACTCCTGAAATATATATGGAGATTTACAATTATCCCCAATACTATGTACACCTGGTACCTTCGGATACAGTACCCTTTTTCTGATTTTTATATTCTGGTCTAATCCATACTGAGACTGAGAGCGTCTGTGTGTGACTCCTCAAATATTTACGGAGATTTTCAGTTTTCCCCAATACTATATACACCTGGTATCTTCTGATACAGTACCCTTTTTCTGCTTTTTATATTCTGGTCTAATCCATACTGAGTCTGAGAGCGTCTGTGAGGGATCGAGTTCCCGCTGCTGCACAAGCGGAATCTCGAACCAGTCCTGCTGCGGTCCCCCATCCATCTCCGGCCGCAGTGGAACCTGCTCAGCAGAGACGTAGGTCCCAGCGTCTCGCCCGGTATAGTACTGTGCAGAGACTTGCTGCTGCCGCTCCTGGATCTTATGTTGTAACCAGTGTTGGAGCAGGTAGATTTGGGACTAAGTCCTCTGTTTCTCCATCTGAGCATGCCCAGGGCAAGATCTTCCGTTGGAGATCAGGGGTCACATGCTTGGATACAGCTGCGACTCCTATTGGTCCTCCAGGAAGGTCCTGAAGCTGTTGTTGTTCTGAAGCAGCTTCCTATTGGTCTTTTCTGGAAGGTCTCGTGCTCGTGGCTACTATAAAAAGGTGGCATAACCGCACGGCCGTGCGCTAGTATCAATTGTGTTATGTGCTTTGCGCCAGTGTGATCATGCACCCATGCGGTTAGGGCTCGGCTGAAATAAGCCCCTAGAATACCGGCACCTCCGGTGAGGAGTTTTGTATGCACGTGTTCAGGGCTTGGCTGAAATAGCCTCTAGAATACCGGCTACTCGGGTGAAGAGTTGCTTGTTTGCGTTGCTGACTGCATGACCACTGACTGCTATCCGCACAGCAGTTATCTGTGTACCCCTGTGGTGTTAACAGGGCACAATCTCTATCTCTACGTCTCTACCTCAGCGACTCTGTGGTGTAACAGAGTTTGCTCATACCGCCATATAGTGCCACAACTTCTATATCTGCGACTCTGTGGAGTAACAGAGCTCGCTTATACTGCCACATTGTGCCATCTTACTAGCAGCAGGCTCTGCCTGCACGGTGGACCCCGGGCTGCGAACACAACTATTTATTGTATTTATTTGGTGCATTCTGCCAGCCCTAACATAATACTAGCGCCAGGGTCTGGCTAGTAAAATGACGGATGACCAGCGTCTACCGCAGTACATCCAACAGCTGGAGGGTAGATTGGCGGCTCTTGAGCGCACAACCTCAGCTGTGGATGTTACCGCAGTCGCTGTTCAGGCTGCTAGCGTGGCTGCAGCCAGTTTGTCCTCTGCCCCTACATTATCCCACCTCCCGTTTCCTGACAAGTTTGCCGGTGACAGCAAGCAATGTCGGGGATTTGTGAGTCAGTGCTCTATACAGCTCGAGCTTCTGGCTGCACGTTTCCCCATGGATCGGGCACAAGTGTGTTTTGTATTGTCTCTACTCTCGGGCAGAGCGTTGGAGTGGGCAATGCCGCTGTGGGAGCGCGACGATCGCGTGGTGCGGAGTTCTCCTCGCTTCTTGGAGGCTCTTAAAAAGGTCTTTTTAGGATCTCAGGACACCCACGATACGGCGCTCCAACTGCTGGCATTGGCACAGGGTTCGTCTTGGTCAGTCAGTTTTCCGTCCAATTTCGGACTCTGGCCTCAGAGCTAGACTGGTCGGATAACGTTCTCATCCCAGTCTACTGGAGAGGACTGGCTGACCATGTTAAAGACGCTTTGGCTACCAGGGAGATTCCCGCCACACTGGAGAAACTTATCTCCATATCTACCCGCATCGACTTCCATTTTCATGAGCGGAGGTTGGAGTGGGCCCAGTGTAGGCAGAGGATTCGGTTGGCTCCCAACTTTGCCAAACCTCTCGAATCCCCCGTTCTGGCGTCCGAACCCCAAAAGGCCACAGAGGTTCTTTGTGCGGGACCTAAGTCTTGGGCCACTCGAGTATCCGTGTGGTCTGTAACTTTTGTCAGCAGACAGGACACTATGCTAACAGATGTCCACAGCGATCGGTGAAGCGATCGCGTCTAGTGACCCTGGGAGGAGGTTCACTGGAGACAGCGGCATTTTCCTCCAAATTGACATTTAAAGGGACAGTCACTGTAGACTCTTCCACACTTACAGTCTAGCTTTGTGTGGACTCGAGAGCAGAGGGGAATTTCATGTCATCTACCTTTGCTCGTCACCACACAATACATCTGGTAGCGCTCGACAAACCAGTGACTGTCCGGGTAGTGAATGGGTTGACATTGCCCTCGCAAATTACACATCAGACTGTCCCTCTTACTTTGTGTGTACCCCCTTCCCATCAGGAAATTATTTCCCTTCTCGTCCTTCCTGAGGGAATAGACAAAATCCTACTGGGAGTACCTTGGCTCCATTTCCACTCCCCTCATATTGAGTGGACCTCCGGTAGGATACTGGGTTGGAGTGAGACATGTAAGGGCAGATGTGTCAGGGAGTGCATTCAGGCTACCACTACAGAGATACCCGCAGATCTTACTACTCTTCCCAAGTGCTATCAGTCATATGCAGACGTGTTCTCTAAAAAGGCTGCGGAGACTCTACCGCCCCATCGTCCCTACGAATGTCCTATTGACCTCTTGCTTGGAGCAGAACCTCCTCAGGGAAGGGTCTATCCCCTCTCTCTTCCTGAGACGGAGGCTATGTCTCAATATATCCAGGAGAATCTGGCAAGAGGGTTCATTAGGAAGTCGGTGTCACCAGCAGGTGCGGGGTTCTTCTTCGTGCAGAAGAAGAATGGAGAATTACGTCCGTGTATAGATTACAGGGGTCTTAACGCTATCACCGTTAAGAATAAGTACCCACTGCCCCTGATTTCTAAGCTCTTTGATAAGCTCCGGGGAGCAAGGGTATTTACTAAATTAGATCTGCGTGGTGCTTATAACCTGATTCGCATCCGTGAAGGGGACGAATGGAAGACGGCTTTTAATACCAGGGATGGGCAGTATGAATGCCTGGTGCTGCCCTTCGGGCTCTGTAATGCCCCAGCCGTTTTCCAAGACTTTGTCAATGACATCTTCCGGGATATGCTTTCCACCTCTGTAGTAGTCTATCTGGATGATATTCTCATCTTTTCTCCAGATATTGACTCTCACCGGAGGGATGTCTGCAAAGTCTTCGACCTTTTACGGGCGAACTCCCTCTATGTAAAGTTGGAGAAATGCATGTTTGAGCAGGAGTCTTTACCTTTCCTGGGCTATATCATATCCGCCTAGGGATTGGCTATGGATCCTGCCAAACTACAGGCTGTGATGGACTGGCCAGAACCCCATTCTCTTAAAGCGGTGCAGCGCTTTATGGGGTTCATTAATTATTATCGCCAGTTCATTCCCCATTTCTCGACTTTGGTAGCTCCCTTGGTAGCCCTCACCAAGAAGGGAGCAAATCCCAAGTTGTGGTCTGAGGAGTCTCCAAGGCGTTCTCTTCCATCAAGTCGCATTTTGCCAGTGCTCCCATATTACATCGCCCCGATGTTGATAAGCCGTTTATTTTAGAGGTGGACGCCTCTTCTGTTGGTGCTGGAGCAGTCCTTTATCAAAAGTATGCTCAAGGTATGCATCCTTGCTTCTTCTTTTCTAAAACCTTTACACCTGCAGAGAGGAATTATTCCATCGGGGACAGGGAGTTATTGGCTATGAAGTTCGCCTTCTCCGAGTGGAGACATCTTCTGGAGGGGGCTCGCTTTCCCTTCCAGGTCTTCACGAACCACAAAAACTTGGTGTACTTGCAAACAGCCCAGCGGCTGAATTCCCGCCAGGCCAGATGGTCCCTGTTCTTCTCCAGGTTCCATTTCACCCTCCATTTCCTCTCCGTTGAGAAGAACATTCGGGCCGATGCTCTGTCTCGCTCCGTCGTATCCTCTGAGGAGGTGGAGGAGGAACCTCGGCTTATTGTCCCCTGTGAGAGCCTAAGAACTATGGCTCCGGTTTCGCTTGAGTCTGTGCCTCCGGGCAAGACTTTCGTACCCACCTAATTTGCGACCGGAAGTACTTTCTTGGGCACATTCCTCCAGGGTGGGTGGACATTTCGGGACAAAAAGGACATCTGAGTTGCAGGCGAGGACATATTGGTGGCCACATATGGTCTGGGACGTCAGGGAATATGTTCAGGCGTGCGTGTCCTGCGCCAAGAATAAGTCCCCTCGACAACGGCCAGCTGGGTTACTTTTTCCTTTGCCAGTGGCAGACAGGCCTTGGGAGATGGTCGGGATGGATTTTTGTGGTGGGCTTACCCAAGTCTCGGGGCTGCACCATCATCTGGGTGATAACCGACCACTTCTCCAAAATGGTGCATTTGGTGTCGTTACCACAGTTACCGTCTGCAAGGGCCTTGGCAGCATTATTTATTAGGCATATTTTCCGTTTACACGGTATGCCAGACAAATTCGTTAGTGATCAAAGTCCCCAGTTTGTGTCTTGTGTGGTACACCAAAGGGGATCTTGCTGGATGGGAGATATATTTCTTCTAGCAGACGGAAGTTTGCTCAGGATTTTCCATGATCACAAGGACCTGTGATGAGGTCATAGTCACGTGATCAGGTCAGCTGATGTGTACCTCACCTGAGGGTGTGGATTAGGCCTATAAAACAAGGAGCTGTTGTAGTAGGTGGGTGTGGAAGGAAGGAGTTTGGCTGGAGTCAGCCTGGAAGCTTGTTTTGTTACAGTGTGTCAGTGTGCACCAAGAAGTAAGTACCAGACCACCCGGGAATGGCACCTGGCGGTCTCTGCTGACCTGCAGCCACTTAGTTAAGCCCGTCCCAAGCAACGGTGAGTCTGGGACCAGTGGTTCTCCAAACTGGAGTGATTTATGTTCTGTTTTGTTTTGTTTTGTTATCTGGACTTTTGTTGAATCCGTCATTAAAACCACTGAACTTTAAACTGAAAGCCTGTGTGTTTGCCTCATTACTGCGGCCCAGCCCCTGCCTACCAGAGCGGATCCCTACACTCGGTTCTGGAGAGAGCTGTGTCGGCTACTCAACATTGAGTTAAATCTCTCTTCTGCATACCATCCCGAGACGAATGGGTTGGTAGAGAGGCCAACCAGACCTTGTTCACATATTGGCAACATTTTGTCTCTGCCAGGCAGGATGACTGGGCATCTTTGCTACCGTGGGCTGAGTTTGCTCTCAATAATGCTGTGGCTGACTCCACTGGACAGACCTCCATCCTCTTGAACTACGGTCAGCATCCGCGGGTCCCAGTGCCCATGCCCGTGTCGTCCGCCGACTCCAGGGTGGCAGACTGGGCTGTGGAGACACGGGACATTTGGGACCGAACCCAGGATGCCATTCAGGCAAAGTTCATCGGCGCCTCGGTCCGACATTTGCCCCAGGCGACTTAGTGTGGCTCTCTGCCCGGAACATCAGGCTGCGAGTAGAGTCTACCAAATTGGCACCTCACTATTTCGGTCCCTTTAAGATCCTTGTGCAGGAAAACCCTGTAGTCTACCGCCTAGCCCTTCCATCTCGTCTTGATATCTCTGATACCTTTCTCGTGTCCCTTTTGAAACCTGTGGCCATCTCCCGGTTTTCCGAGTCATCTGCCGGGACGTCGGGTTCATCTACCGACGATCATGAGGGGAATGCCATTGTAGGGTATAAGGTGGTACGGGACAAAAATTTTATTTGGTGGATTGGAGGGGTTATGCGCCTGAGGACAGGTCCTGGGAGCCTACCGAGCATGTTCACGCTCCGCAGCTTATCGCTGCCTTTGAGCGCAGTGAGGCCCAAAGAAGGGGGAGCCCTAGGAGGGGGGGTAATGTTAGGGATCGAGTTCCCGCTGCTGCACAAGTGGAATCTCGAACCAGTCCCGCTGCGGTCCCCCATCCATCTCCAGCCGCAGTGGAACCTGCTCAGCAGAGACGTCAGTCCCAGCGTCTCGCCCGGTATAGTACTGTGCAGAGACTTGCTGCTGCCGCTCCTGGATCCTCTGTTGTAACCAGTGTTGGAGCAGGCAGATTTGGGACTAAGTCCTCTGTTTCTCCATCTGAGCATGCCCAGGGCAAGATCTTCCGTTGGAGATCAGGGGTCACATGCTCGGATACAGCTGCGACTCCTATTGGTCCTCCAGGAAGGTCCTGAAGCTGTTGTTGTTCTGAAGCGGCTTCCTATTGGTCCTTTCTGGAAGGTCTCGTGGCTACTATAAAAAGGTGGCATAATCGCACGGCCGTGCGCTAGTATCAATTGTGTTATGTGCTTTACGCCAGTGTGATCATGAAAGCATGCGGTTAGGGCTCGACTGAAATAAGCCCCTAGAATACCGTCACCTCCGGTGAGGAGTTTTGTATGCACGTGTTCAGGGCTTGGCTGAAATAGCCTCTAGAATACCGGCTACTCGGGTGAGAAGTTGCTTGTTTGCGTTGCTGACTGCATGAACACGGACTGCTATCCGCACAGCAGCTATCTGTGTACCCCTGTGGTGTTAACAGGACACAGTCTCTATCTCTACGTCTCTACCTCAGCGACTCTGTGGTGTAACAGAGTTCGCTCATGCCGCCATATCGTGCCACAGATTCTATATCTGCGTCTCTGTGGAGTAACAGAGCTCGCTTATACCGCCATATTGTGCCATCTTGCTAGCAGCAGGCTCTGCCTGCACGGTGGACCCCGGGCTGCGAACGCACCTATTTATTATATTTGGTGCGTTCCGCCAGCCCTAACAGCGTCTGTGTGTGACTCCTGAAATATATACGGAGATTTACAATTTTCCCCAATACTATATACACCTGGTATCTTCGGATACAGTACCCTTTTTCTTTTTATATTCTGGTCTAATCCATACTGAGCCTGAGAGCGTCTGTGTGTGAATCCTGAAATATATACGGAGATTTACAATTTTTTCCCTATGCAGTCATGGCCAAAAGTTTTGAGAATGACACAAATATTATATTTTCACATGATCTGCTGCCCTCTGGTTTTTATGTGTGTTTGACAGATGTTTTTATCACAGACAGAAATATAATAATTGCAAACATATGAGTAACAAAAGCTTATATTGACAGTTAGTTAATGCAGCAAGTCAATATTTGCATTGTTGACCCTTCTTCTTCAGGACCTCTGCAATTCTCCCTGGCATGCTCTCAATCAACTTCTGGACCAAATCCTGACTGATAGCAGTCCATTCTTGCACAATCAATGCTTTTATTTTGTCAGAATTTTTAGGTTTTTGTTTGTCCACCCGTCTCTTGATGATTGACCACAAGTTCTCAATGGGATTAAGATCTGGGGAGTTTCCAGGCCATGGACCCAAAATCTCTATGTTTTGTTCCCTGAGCCATTTAGTTATCACCTTTGCTTTATGGCAAGGTGCTCCATCATGCTGGAAAAGGCATTGTTGATCGCCAAACTGCTCTTGGAGGGTTGGGAGAAGTTGCTCTTGGAGGACATTCTGGTACCATTCTTTATTCATGGCTGTGTTTTTAGGCAAGACTGTGAGAGAGCCGATTCCCTTGGCTGAGAAGCAACCCCACACATGAATGGTTTCAGGATGCTTAACAGTTGGCATGAGACAAGACTGGTGGTAGCGCTCACCTTGTCTTCTCCGAATGAGGCGTTTTCCTGATGTCCCAAACAATCGAAAAAGGGATTCATCTGAGAAAATAACTTTACCCCAGTCCTCAGCAGTCCACTGCCTGTACCTTTTACAGAATATCAGTCTGTCCATGATGTTTTTTCTGGAGAGAAGTGGCTTCTTTGCTGCCCTCCTTGAGACCAGGCCTTGCTCCAAGAGTCTCCGCCTCACAGTGCGTGCAGATGCACTCACACCTGCCTGCTGCCATTCCTGAGAAAGCTCTGCACTGCTGGTAGCCCGATCCCGCAGCTGAAACACTTTTAAGAGACGGTCCTGGCGCTTGCTGGTCTTTCTTGGGCGCCCTGAAGCCTTTTTGGCAACAATGGAACCTCTCTCCTTGAAGTTCTTGATGATGCGATAGATTGTTGACTGAGGTGCAATCTTTCTATCTGCGATACTCTTCCCTGTTAGGCCATTTTTGTGCATTGCAATGATTACTGCACGTGTTTCTTTAGAGATAACCATGGTTAACAGAAGAGAAATAATGATGCCAAGCACCAGCCTCCTTTTAAAGTGTCCAGTGGTGTCATTCATTAACACCTGTGTTAATGGAGCAATCACTGAAAAGAGGTTAGCTGGTCCTTTTAAGGCAGGGCTGCAATGATGTTGAAATGTGTTTTGGGGGATAAAGTTCATTTTCTAGCCAAATATTGACTTTGCAAGTAATTGCTGTTAAGCTGATCACTCTTTATAACATTCTGGAGTATATGCAAATTGCCATTAGAAAAAGTGAAGCAGTAGACTTTGTAAAAATTAATATTTGTGTCATTCCCAAAACTTTTGGCCATGACTGTACTATACACCTGGTATCTTTGGATACAGTACCCTTTTTCTGCTTTTTATATTCTGGTCTAATCCATACTGGGCCTGAGAGCGTCTGTGTGTGACTCCTGAAATATATATGGAGATTTACAATTTACTATTTTTTCCCTGTACTATATACACCTGGTATCTTCGCATACAGTACCCTTTTTCTGATTTTTATATTCTGGTCTAATCCATACTGAGCCTGAGAGCGTCAGTCTGTGACTCCAGAAATATATACAGAGATTGAAATTTTCACCTTCACCGTCTACATCTGTACGCTTGTGATACAGTACCATATATCTGCTTGTATTTTGGGTACATTTTCCCAAATATGAGGAAGTATGATGGAAGAGGCCGCCGATGTGGGCGGGGGGGCCAGCTGGTACTGATGGTGGTGGTGGTGCATCTGCTGGTAGTGCCAAAAGCACAATAGCACCTAAGGCAGGAGGTGTTGAGCCTGCGTCATCGTCTGGCTCCAGAAGGCCTGGAAGGCTCCCTTTTCTGGGAGTAGGTAAACCGCTTTTAAAGCCGGAGCATCAGGAACAGGTTTTGGGTTACCTTGCCGAAACAGCCTCCAGCTCTATCGCCTCCTCTTCTGAAGTTTAAAAAAATGCAAGCACTAACTCGTCAGTGCAGACTCCTGGTCAGGATCAACACCTTTCCTTGTGTCCTTCACCCCCACCAAAAGTGAAGGATGCAGCAGGCCACACTTTTGAATACTCCATGGAGCTCTTTTCACATACCATGCCTGGGTTATCAAGTCAAATCCTGAATTCCCCAGTCCATGATGAATCTGACATGGAGTGCACTAATGCACTGCCACTGCTATATGATTCTGCTGGTACATTCACCCAGAGCACTACATTGCCCTCACAGTCTACTGAGCCAGAATCTGACCCTGATGAAACTCAGGTGGCCCTTCCCGCATACTATACCACCTTACACAGTGACAAAAGGAAGGTGCAAATGAAATTGAAGAGGAGGTGATGGATGACCCAGTTGTTGACCCGGATTGGCATCCATTGGGGGAAGAGGGTGCCGCTGGCAATAGCTCGGAAGAGGAGGAGGATCCGCAGCAGACATCCACATAGCAGATGTGGTTATCTGGCAGGCCCGTAGCAGTCCAAAAATGTGTTAAAAAAAAAAGGTTCACGGACAGCTTAGCCAGACGATCAAATTAGCACAGCGTGCAAGCCCTGAAAATTTATCCCATAGTAGGAAGAGTGCAGTGTGGCACTTTTTTGACCAAAATCCTATTGATGAGGCAAATGTTATCTGTAAGAAGTGTGGAAGGACCTTTAGCCGAGGGAAAAATCTCAGAAATTTGAATACCAGTTGCATGCTTAGACATTCAAACACCATGCACTTGCAAGCGTGGATGGATGCAAAACCTAAGGTAGCACATGTGCACCTGCTCCGACTGAAGGTAGCCAGCAACGCTACATCGCTTCCCCCACTGTAATCCCACCGGTTAGCACACCACCTGCAAGAAATGTTGAGGTGTCGTCGCAAGGCCAAAGCAGTCAGGGAATCCCAATGTTTTTGCAACGAAAGACTGAATCTAGGCCATCACCACCACCACCATCACCAACCCCCTCTCTGTCCGCCATGTCCACCGCTAGTTCCCCCATATGCTGCTCTCAAGTCCAGCTCACCCTAGCAGACACTCTGAGAAGGACAAGAAAGTACTCATCCTCTCATCCGCGTACACTGGCTTTGAACGCCTACATTGCCAAACTGATCTTATTAGAGATGATGCCCTTCCGTTTGGCTGAAAGCGCAGCGTTCCGAGAGCTCATGGCCTATGCTGTCCCATGCTATGACCTACCCAGTCAGCACTTATTTTCTAGAAAAGCCATCCCTGCCTTCCACCTGCATTTAAGAGACCGCATTGCACTCAAACAATCAGTGGAGTAGAAAGGTGCACCTCACAACAGATGCATGGGCCAGTAGGCATGGCCAGGGCCGTTACGCGTCCATCACTGCGCACTGGGTTAATGTGGTGGATGCAGGGTCCACAGGGGACAGCGGCGGTGGGACAGTGCCGCAGAGCTCATGGTAAAGGCAACAGTTGGCTGTAGGCGTTCGCCCCTCCTCCTCCTCCAGAAGCGAATGCTCATCGACAGAGCGCAGACGCACGAGCACTCCATCCGCAGCTGCCAGTGTTGCACACGAGGTGTCCCACTATCGAACAGCTAGTGGTAAGCGTCATCAGGCTGTTTTAAAGATGATGTTTTTGGGCGACAACAGACACACCGCGGAGGTACTGGCCGACTACTTGCAGACGAGAAACAGTCATGGCTGGGTAGTCTACATCTTGAGCCAGGCAAGGTAGTCAGTGATAACGGACGTAATTTTGTGGCGGCCATAGCCCTGGCAAAACTCAGACACATACCTTGCCTGGCTCACACCTTGAACCTGGTGGTGCAGTGCTTCATAAATAATTATCTGGAGTTACCAGAACTGCTCCATAAGGTGCGAAGACTGTGCTCGCACATACATCACTCGCCCGTAGACTCCAGTCGTATGCAGAGGCTGCAGCAATCGCTCCACCTTTCCAAGCACCGCCTAATCATAGATGTTGCAACAAGGTGGAACTCCACCTTGCACATGGTTGAGAAGCTGTGCGAATAGAGGCAGGCTGTAATGTATTTGTGGGAGGATACACGGGCAGGCAGCTTGAGGGCAGACATCGAGTTGCCGGGTGTGCAGTGGTCAAAGCTGAAAGACCTCTGTAAAGCACTTCAGTGTTTTGAGAAATGCACACAGCTGGTAAGCGCAGACGACGCCATCATAAGCATGAGCATCCCACTTATGCGTCTGCTCATGCAAACTTTGACGCACATTAAGGATCAAACATCTGCAGCGGAGGAGGAAGAGGAGGAGGGAAGCCTTGACGACAGACAGTCATTGTCTGCTCAGGGAACTGTCCTGGACGAGGTAGCGGAAGAGGAGGAGGAGGAGGAGGGGGATGATTATTTTCGGGAGGAGGATGCTTCTCAGGGGGCAAGATAAAATGTTGGCTTGCCAAGGTCAGGTACAGGGTTTGTGCTTGACTGAAGGGATTGGGTTTTGGCAGAAAGTGCTCCTCCACCCACCACTGACAGTGCATCATTGACACCTGGAACATTGGCCCACATGTGTGATTATGGCTTGTGCATCCTAAAAAGGGACCCCCGCATTGCCAAAATGATGAAGGATGACGACTACTGGTTGGCCAGCATCCTCGATCCACACTATAAAGGCAAATTTCAGAACATAATGCCACAGGAGACCCTAGAGCTAATATTGGCGAACAAACAAGCAACTCTGGTAAACCGTTTGTTAGAGGCATAAATTATATCTCGTTTTTGGTGAGGAAGGGTAAAGGTATATCCCGTTCTTCCGTCGAGGAACAAATAACTATACGGGAGTCGCGTCCATTAAGATCATTTTCTAATGTAACCCACTTTTTTTTGGTTTTTATTATGAAACAGATCTAAAATACATGTACCAATTGCTGCTTGACTATACCTAGCAAAATCTGGCAGACCTATTCCCCCTTCTTGCTTCGATCTACTTAACAAAAAGTATGAAATACGTGCTCGTTTTGTGACCAAATAAAACGAGTAATCTCTTTTTTAAGATGTGAGAAAAATGAGGCAGGTAAATACAAGGGGATTGTTTGGAAATAATATAGGAGATGGGGTAATAGATCCGTTTTAATAGCGCTCACTCTTCCAAACCAAGATAAA
>JARQOD010002247.1:56389-81025 GCA_033576555.1 Oophaga sylvatica
GGTCGCTGACCGCTTTTCCAAGATGGCTCACTTCATTCCTCTGCCAGGTCTTCCGTCTGCACCCGAGTTGGCTAAAGACTTTATCCGCCACATCTTCCGTCTTCATGGTCTGCCTCGTCACATTGTGTCGGATCGTGGGGTTCAGTTCACCTCACGTTTCTGGAGAGCCACTTGTAAGTTGCTAGACGTCACCCTGGATTTTTCCTCCGCTTACCACCGACAGTCCAATGGACAAGTTGAACGAATAAATCAGAATTTGACCAGTTATCTTCGACACTTCGTTAATGCCCACCATTCTGACTGGGTGGAGCTCCTGCCTTGGGCCGAATTTCCTACAATAATCACGAGAGCGAATCTTCCACCAAGTCTCTGTTTTTTTGTAGTCTTCGGTCAGCACCCTCGGATCCCTGTCCCTGTTTCCATCTCTGTGGACAATCCAGCTGCGGAATCTCTGGTTAGAGAATTCTCCTCCATCTGGGAGAGTACCCGGTCCGCACTCATTCAGTCATCCGAACGCATGAAAAGACATGCTGACAAAAAACGTCTGGATCCTCCTCAATTCCGTCCTGGGGACAAAGTCTGGCTTTCGTCCAAATATGTTCGACTCAAAATTCCGTCCTACAAGTTAGGTCCTCGGTTCATCGGTCCTTTTGAGATCATCAGTCAGATCAATCCGGTGTCCTATAAATTGAAACTCCCGGCCAATTTGAGAATTCCTAATTCTTTTCATGTATCTCTCCTCAAACCTGTGGTTCTTAACTCTTTTTTTAAGTCTACAGGTACACCTCCTGCTCCAGTGTCTGCTGATGATGAATTTGAGGTAGAGAACATTCTGGCCACAAAAAGGGTAGGAAGAAAGACTTATTTTTTGGTGGATTGGAAGGGGTTTGGTCCTGAGGAGGGAACCTGGGAGCCTCGGGAGAACATCCATGCCCCTCTTATCCTAGCTAAATTTCTTTCTGGCCTAAAGAAGGGGGGGTCTAGAGGGGGGGTACTGTAGCGCCCGCGTCCCTGCCTGCTGCCAGACAGGGACGTCGCTCTCCTCACCTGCGCTCAGCGTCCTCAGTGCTCCCAGCCCCCTCTGCGCCTATGGCGTCCTCCTTCCGCCCTGCTGGTCCCGCGCGCTCCTTCCCTGCTACTGGCCTTAGGGCGCGCGCCCGCACCCTCCCCCGCTCTTAAAGGAGCCGCGCACATTTTCCAAATCAGTCTCCAGCCAATGCTGGAGGACTCCACCCTATATTAAGGGCTTCCTCCTTAATGTAGGTGCCCGAGCAATGTTGTTCCTGTGCAGTCTAACTCTGTTTCAGCCATCAGCTCCTGATTCCAGTTACCTGCCTGTTACCTGTCGGCTTGCCTGTCTGCCATCCGTCAGCAGTTCCATCCAGGGGTTCGGACGTCATCTGCAGAGATCCCCGGCTCTTGCCTGCTCACCTAGGAGCGATCATCTGCCATCCGACTGCAGCTCCATCCGGAAGTTCGGACATCATCTGCAGAGATCCCCGGCTCTTGCCTGCTCACCTGGGAGCGATCATCTGCCATCCGACTGCAGCTCCATCCGGAAGTTCGGACATCATCTGCAGAGATCCCCGGCTCTTGCCTGCTCACCTGGGAGCGATCATCTGCCATCCGACTGCAGCCTACCTGGAGGCTCCACCATATCAGGTCATATATACCTGCCTGTCTAGAGACTGCCTGGTCACTTGCTGTGACAACCTGCCTGTCTAGAGACTGCCTGGTCACTTGCCATGACAACCTGCCTGCCCAGAGTCTGCCTGGTCACTTGCTGTGACAACCTGCCTGCCTGGTCACTTGCCGTGACAACCTGCCTGCCCAGAGACTGCCTGGTCACTTGCCGTGACAACCTGCCTGCCCAGAGACTGCCTGGTCACTTGCCGTGACAACCTGCCTGTCCCAGAGACTGCCTGGTCACTTGCCGTGACAACCTGCCTGCCCAGAGACTGCCTGGTCACTTGCCGTGACAACCTGCCTGTCCCAGAGACTGCCTGGTCACTTGCCGTGACAACCTGCCTGTCCCAGAGACTGCCTTGGTCACTTGCCGTGACAACCTGCCTGTCCAGAGACTGCCTCGGTTACTTACCGTTACAACCTGCCTGCCCAGAGACTTCCTTGGTCACTTGCTGTGACAAACCTGCCTGTCCAGAAACCACCTATATCCTCTGCCGTGAATCCGTGCCCTTTTCCCAGGTGCCACCCGCTCTCTTACAAGTAAAATCTCTTGTATAATAAAGCTTTGTGGTTCCACCAACCTGACCTGTCTCGTCAGTAGTTCCACCCACCAGACCCGTTACACACAGTTCAGGATTTCAAAAAGACAGGAACAATTGCACTGTGAAAAAGAGGTCAGCAGAATATTTTTTCTGACTGCATATCAGTCACAGATTGAAGTTCTTGAAGGAGATGGAAATACTTGAAAGCCTAGAGACCTGGCCATGTGTTAATACAGCCCTGATTCATTATTTGTTGGGTTTGTTAAAGTCACTTTTGTTTTCTGTCTGTTAGTATTCCTTGGCATTTTTTGCACCAAATTTTTGCTCAAAATAAAAATACATTGTATTTTCGTCTTTTAGCTCTTTGCGCCTTTTTTAATACAAAAAGTCACAGGACTGGTTAAATCGTCACACGCAACGCTAACATTTGCACAAAAAATTCTGGCATACAAAAAAATTATTGAGACTGAAAGAGACTGGAGTCCATTTTCTGAAATTTTTTTGTGACTTTTTAACTAAAAAGATGAGCTTGATGCAAAATAAAAAACAACCTTAAGACCGGAAAAAAAAAAAAAAACTGAATCAGACCCTTGGTGCCATGGAACATAGATACTGTGAAGCTCATCTGTATCGCCCCGTATATGTAAGGAGAAGGACCGGACCTTACGTACCTCCTCAGTAATGGATCCGGAACTGTAGGGGCTGTCACCCATGTTGCACAGGGGAAAGAATAAAATCCCAGACTGACCTTTGCACCCAGTGACGGGGGCGCGGCTAAGCTTAAAAAGCCGCAGCGCTCGGGAAGTGAGGCAGAGTTGGCGGTAACATGCGGCGCGCAAAAGGGCAGTATTGGTGCTCTGTCCTCAGAGCAGCGAGATGGAGCAGGTCCACGTCATAGGGGCGCAGTATTCTCCTGCACAGAGGGTTGAAAGAGGCTTGCAAAGTGCCAGCTGGCAAAAATCCCCAGGCAGAAACTTGACGCGTGCGTGCCGAGACAAAGAAACCGGGGGACCCGCTGTGAACTTTGTCCCTACCTACCTGCATACAGCTGATGAGCAACGTTAAGCTCCGGCTGTGGCAAAGACTGCTCACGTTCCTGTATTGCCTTCCCTGGACCCAGGACTCCCTCAAAGTCATTGAGGACTCACATGGAACCGGATCCTCATCTTCTTCAAGACCACGCCGGACTCCTCATGCGCCACGGCCTTGGCGTCATCGTTTAAACCTAGGATTCCACACTCTGGACGTCGTCGGATTGATAAGTCTATTGCTATTGAACTCTCCTTTAAATCTCCTATTCCTGTGTTATCTCACTCTGCATATTCGTTATACTTCTGTTGTACCTTTATTCTCTCCCTGTGCAGAGTATTCCCTGTTACAGTAAATACTATGTTAACCCTTGCTCTGCCTCCTTTCATTACTGCATGTTGGTACCTGCTCACATTTGGCATAGTGCGGCAGGATGCAGTCCACCAGCACGGAGGCGGCAGATCAAGCAGATGGGGAGGGCCCAGGTCCAGTATATCCCTGGGTGCAATGTTAAACAACCTGGGAATAACACTATGTTATGGAGTTGGACTGAGCGTATTAGGGGAGTGATGAGAATGTACCCCATGATCCCAGCCTTGCAAGCGGAGTTTGCCATGATGGCTTTAGACGGAGAGGCAAGAAACTCAGTCATGCTATGACCCCCCTGAGAGTGGGACACATTTGACAAAGTGCTGCACATACTGGAGGAGACACATGGGGACCCCATGGACGTAGGGGAGCTGTGCATGCGGTTATTTAGCTGGGTTCAAAGAGAGGGGGAGACAGTGACTCAGTACATGAACGTGCTACAGAAAATCCACACAACTATCATCAGAAAAGACAGCGTAGGCATAGGGTCTACTGACATAGTGTTACGGGATCAGTTGGTGAATGGATTGAGAGACGCGCTACTGTAACAGGCCTGCGAGAGCGCTTGCAAGTAAATCCGCGCTTGACCTTTTCAGAAGTTGGGAATGAGGCATGCGCGCGCGAGCAGGAGCAGGGGGTGATGGTCCCAGTGGTGAAGGTCCGGAGCGGGGAGGCAGCTGTAAACCCGATTACCGAGCCAAGATTGGGTAAGATTTGTGGAAGGAGATCCAGGTCAAATGGGAAGATCTGATGTATACCAAGAAGAAGCTAATAGCCTCATTAAACTCACCAGGGGCAGAACTACCTCAGAACCATGGCGGGTCATGAGAATACCTCATCGGGAGGAACTTCCTACATGAAATGGGACATATAGCTCGAGGGTGAGCATGACCTCTTCAGCGCCGTCCGTTAAACTAGGAGGCTCCGAGGCTGGGGGATGCCGCCCGAAGCCAGATCAGCCAAACAGGAGAATCAGAAGTCCCACCAATCTAGATTCTGTGTGTCCTGTAGTCTGGGCTGAGATGGGTCGTCCCGCTGTCTTGTAGATGCCGACTAACAAGTGACTTTGATGTCCGAGACTTTATGAGACATTTCCCCGAAGCAATGAGGCCGGAGTGGGGCCCGGTGATAAAGTAGACGGCCGCCAATCAGTTGCCCATCCCGGTCGCAGGTGTGGTCTGGATGCAAATCACGGTCTGTGGCAAAGATCTGTGCCACAAAGGCGTGGTGTTAACCGCGGGAGACACAGTTTGTGGACATGCCGTCATTGTAGGGATGAATGTGCTTAAAGAATTCGGAAGTCTTCTCATTAATGAGTCCCCAGACATGTTTTTGAAACAGTGGAGCCCACGTACTCCCCAAAGGAGAGTGTTTCAATAGTTGATTCAGATGACTGAAGCGCAGGAAACCTGCTGTGACGGAAAGGTGCTGGGGAAAGTGATCATCCCGGCTACAAACAATCTTATACTACCACCGGAGCAAACTGTGCTTTCTTTGCCCATTTGGGCTTTCACCCCTTTGGAGGAAGATGAAATACAAATAGCGCCGGCTGTCATGGAGCACCTACCTCCAGGGCTTCTAGTTGCACGAACGCTAGCCACTGTCCAGGATGGGATGGTACCTGTGCAGTGTGTGAACTTGATAGAGGACAATCTGTCGCTTCTGCCCCGAAGTGAAGTAGCCAAAATTCTAGGCATGCCAGAGGAGCTGATACAGCCGCAGGTCATTCAATTGACTGTGAAAAAGGAAGACCCCTGGATGGTGACTGTAGAGACGACTCCAGTGTCAGAACCTCAACAACTGCAGAAAAGGCTTCATATTTTGGAACAAATGCGGGCTGAATTAACAGAACTCACACCGAAACAGGTGCAACAGATGGAAGCCCTACTCGGACGATACCAGGACGTATTCGCACGTCATGAAGATGACTTCGGCTGCACTACAGCAATCACGCACGAGATCCCAACTGGAAATGCTGCGCCTATAAGAGAACGATAACAGCAAATACCCCCATCAAATGTACCAGGAGGTGAAGGTGATGCTGACACAAATGCTACAGAACGGTGTTATCCGGGAAAGCCAAAGCCCGTGGGTTGCTCCCATTGTGCTGGTATGCAAAAAAGATGGCATTCTGCGTTTCTGCGTGGACTACCGTAAGCTCAATGCCTGCACTGTGTGAGATTCATACTCGCTGCCTCGAATCGAAGAGTCACTGTCTGCACTGGGAAGTGCAAAATACTTTTCTACCTTAGACCTGGCCAGTGGCCATTGGCAAGTTCCAATGTCCGAACATGATCGAGCAAAGATGGCCTTCATATTGTCTATGGGCTTGTACAACCGGATGCCGTTTGATCTCGCTAATGCTCCTGGTACTATTCAGTGTTTCATGGAAAGGAGTTTGGGAGATTTGAACTTCGAAGCCACTCTCTACTTGGACGATATATTCGTGTATGCCGCCACATTCGAGCAACACTTACAGCGACTAGAACAAGTATTGAGCTGACTTCAGAGACGTGGCTTAAAAAGAAAATCCCCCAAGTGTCATCTGTTTCACACTCAGATTGAGTATCAAGGACACATAGTCTCTGCTGAAGGAGTAAGACCTTCCTGTGAGAAAGTTGCAGCAGTACTGCATTGGTCCCTCCCAAAGACCGTGAAAAAAGTTTGAGCCTTTTTGGGACTAACTGGATACTATCGGCTTTTTGTAAAGAACTTCACTCGTATCATGAATCCACTGTTAGAACTGCTAAAGGAGATGCCATCCAGTGCAAAAGACAGATCAATTCAGTGGGGAGTTCGCCAGGAGAAAGCATTTCAAGCTTTGAAAGTGGCCTTGACTGAAGCACCTTAGCCTACGCTGACTTCTCTCAACCATTCATTCTCCATACTGATGGGAGCCTGCATCGACTCAGAGCCGTATTGTCTCTGATTCAAGATGGAAAAGAGCGGGTAATTGCCAACGCGAGCTGTTTCTCTACGTGACTCCGAACGGAACCCGGACAACTACAGTTTGTTCAAGCTGGAGCTGTTGTCGTTAGTGTGAGCCATGATGGAGAAGTTTGCGAAATACTTGTCTGGTTCTGAAGTCCTGGTGTGCACCGATAACAATCCACTGGCCCACCTGTAAAACGCAAAATTGGGAGCCCTGGAGCAGCGCTGGGTGGCTCGAATGGCCAAATACCGATATAGCATTGCCTATCTGAGGCGAGCCAAAAATACTCATGCAGATGCACTATCCAAGGTGACACACAAGAAGCCTGGTTCCAATCGGGATGAAGAGCTGGAGGCCGAAGAAGTTCCCAAATTCCGTGATTCTGCCAGGATGTTGGCAACAACGCAGGAACAATCAGTGTCCCAGGAAAATGTATTAGGGTAGCCCCATGACTAGTGGGTACGAGTTCAACAGGAAGATGAAGAACTCACGCAGATAAGGCAATGGGTCACCCTTAAATAATTGCCCCCCCCAGAGTGAGAGGGAGGCACTGTCTCCTGGGGCTCTACAGATCCTCCATCAATGGGAATGACTCCAACTGAGGAATGGACTGTTGTATCGAAAGATCCAATTGCAACGTGCCCTGACTGTCACTTGGTATGTGGTGATTTCCAAAACATTGTTGCATAAGGAGGGTACGGAGGCACATGAGAGGGGAGCTCGCTTCGTTCAGGAAAAGACTTTTCAGTGGCTGCAAAGATTATTTTATCACCCCATGCTAAAAGTCCATTTTAAAGGAAGTATGCCAACTCTGTAGAAGTTGTGAACTGGCCAAGCCTCCAGAACAGAGAGCTCACCCGCAAACTATTGTGACCTCGGCTCCTTTAAAAGTGTTGATAATTGATTAGTTGACAATAGGTCCGGCACATCAAGGCTATGAACATTGGTCAAGACAAACCATTTCACCATTTTTGCCGTTGTGACGCCAACACGGGATCAAACAGCTGAATCAGCAGCGCATGCCATCTGTAAGAACTTCATTCAAGTGTACGGATGTCCAAAAAGGATCCACTCCGACCAAGGTGCCTGCTTTCTGGGGCGAGTGATGGAGGCGCACCAAGGGAATGGAGCTTGCGAGAGGTTCAATTGTACTCTCATCCAGATGTTAAGGACATTGGAGGAAGACTGGAAAGTTCGGTGGCCAGAATTCGTAGCAGAATTGGTGTGGATATACGACAACCATGTACACCGCACTACAGGTTACACCCCCTACACCTTGCTTTTTGGCAGGCCTGGAAAAGAGATCACAGAGCTGGAACTGGACCCAGGGGAGCACTACCCACGGATGAGGGTGTCCACCTGGGTCCGAGAACATCGTCATCGGTTGCAAACTCTACATCGTCTGGTGCAGACCAGGTTCCAAGAACTGGAGCATCCAGGGGCGACCCCTCTACGAGGGCAGCTCTGCAGGCCAGAGATCAAGTGTTGGTAAGAGACAAGCGTCCTCGAGATAAACTGGAGTGTCGTCTGAGAAGACAACGTATCGGGTGAAGCGACGAATCGGATCTTAGGGACCCATCTATGAAGTCAACCTGAAGAAGAATAATGCCCCAAACTGTCACTGGTAGGCCCAGAAGAAGAGCAGATACCTGAGGTCCCTGGGTCCTGAGATTCCTGAAATGGCTGTTTCACCTGAACTGGGAACATCCCCGCCTCCGTCAGTCCAACCTGACTCAACTACTCAACTTGATTTCACAGTCTCAACTGAGTTACGATGTTCTGAGCGTTCGATAGCTGGAAAACTGCCTAATCATTATGATCAAGATCACTTTGTCTGGCAGCAAATTGTCCAAGGAATAGGAGAATGTCAAGGCCTATTGCAAGAACTCTCGTCTGTGGAATGGCGAGCACAAAGAGAGGGGAATGTAAGGAGAAGGACCGGACCGGACATACCTCCTCCGTAATGGGTTCAGAACTGTCGGGGCTGTCACCCATGTTGCAGGGCGGAAAGAATAAAACCCCGGACCGACCTTTGCACCCAGTGACGGGGGTGCGGCTAAGCTTAAAAAGCCGCAGCACTCGGGAAGTGAGGCAGAGTTGATGGGAACATGCAGCGCGCAGAGGAAATGTATTGGTGCTCTGTCCTCAGAGCAGCGAGACGGAGTAGGCCCACATCATAAGGGCACAGTATTCTCCTGCACAGACGGTCGACAGAGACTTGCAAAGTGCCCACTGGCACCCTTGACTGGGAGTGAAAAATCCCCAGGCAGAAACTTGACGCGTGCGTGTCTACACAGAGAATCCAGGAGACCCGCTGTGAACTGTTTCCCTACCTACCCACATACAGCTGCCAAGCAATGTTAAGCTCTGGCAGTGGCAAAGACTGCTCACGTTCCTGTATTGCCTTTCCTGGACCCAGAACTTTCTCCAAGTCATTGAGGACTCACTGCCACTGGGAATCGGATCCTCATCTTCAGGACCACGCCGGACCCATCACGTGCCACGGCCTTGGCGCCATAGTTTAAACCTAGGATTCTACACTCTGGATGTCGACGGACTGATAAGTCTTTTGTTATTGAACTCTCCTTTAAATCCCCTATTCCTGTGTTATCTCACTCTGCATATTCGTTACACTCCTGTTGTACCTTTATTCTCTCCCTGCGTGGAGTATTCCCTGTTATAGTAAATACTACAGCAACCCTTGCTGTGCCTCCTTCCCTTACTGCATCTTGGTACCTGCTCACATGTACATGACTTATGTTTCCTGAGAATGTGGTTGAAACTTACAATTCAGCGATTCAATGAAAAATACTGAAATATTGAGCAATGTTTGGCTTGGCATGAATTTTCTTTTCACTATCTTGTTATTTTTTCTTTCCTTCCAATTCTTTTATTGGACTACACAAACTTGCATTGCACATATCTGAATACAAAAATTTTACCTTTAAGAAAACACAAACTGAATCATAAAAGATCTTTAACATAAAAGTAAAACCTTTTAGTAAAGACAGAACACAATGACACATACCGAAACTAACTTTCCGCTCCCACCCACACTTTCCATTAATTTGATAACAAGTTACTTCAAGCTTTCCTAAATATTCTACTAGATCTTCCAGCAAATACCATGTTGTGTTTGGAAAGACTTGTACTTATATTGATTTACTCATGCAAGAGCAAACAACCAAAAAAGTGCATCATTTTTTGAAAAAGGCATCTGCTTTTGACTTTTTGACCTTATCTAGTTGAAGACTCTCCAAGTAGTAAGCCTAGGAAGATGATGGAATTGATCCATGTCGGGCAACTTGCAAAACCCAACACGGAGCACAACAGACAGCAGAGGACCTAGGGGAAGGAAGCGATGCCCAGGATATCCAGGACAAGAGCGTAACACTTCGTTTATGATATAGTGTCCATAAAGGAGATCTGGTTGGGACAGATTGTATAATATAGTTAATTAGCCCGAATCTAGACATTCTCCATCTAACTTCAAAACGCTGGGATTTAACAAATCACATCAATTGATGGTAAATCAGAAGTGTCCAGTAGAGAAGGGGAGGAGAGGAATTTCATTGGCACATTCCAACCAGGTAATAAAACAAATTATTTTATTTATGGAATTTTAAAAGGTTAAAAGGACCTCAAAGGCTTCAAGGTCCTTTTAACTTTTTAAAATTCCTTAGATGAAAAAAAGAGTTTTATTACCTGGTTGGAATGTGCCGATTAAATTTCCCTCTTCCCCTTCACTATGGCAGATATGGCACCCACCGGTTTGACTCCCTTGGAGAACTGAAATCATCAACGTGGTGAACTTCATCTTATCCCTCTCCCCTTCTCCTTCTATACATAAAGTGACCAGTAGGTATGTCATAATTCTTCTGCAAGATCTCAAAAGATAAGTATTTCCTCTTCCGAAAATCAAATTGTTTCACTACAAGTAGGTCCTTAACTTTCTAATCCTGAAGCATTATATTAGTCATTCCCTCTGGGACTTCCGCCTGTCTCAATAGTGACATTAATCTGGACACCAGAAAGGGTAATTGAAAACCCACTCTCACTGCCTTCCATGCAGCTATTGTGTCCTTAAAAAGTAGGCTGTGTTTTATTTCTTTGGGCAATTTCGAAAACGTTGTGTGGTGTAATGTAGATAAAATCCAAGGAATGCTAAGTTTTTCTTCAATGTATGGGAGAAACTAGAGTCCTGCAACCAGTCAACAGATTGTTTAAATAAGCTAACTAGATTGTATTTCCTGATGACTGACATATGAATTCCCCATTCCCCATTTTTTGGCTCAATCTTGGTCGTTTTGTTCTTTGTTTCATGCTCTTATACAATTGGAATGGCATGGATAAGAAACCAGAGGTATAATTCCTTGCAAATGGTTTGTCAATTTAGTGCTCAGATAAAGATATCAAAACCTCCTTTGAAGCCATTTTGTCCATTGACTGTCCCATTCTGAAGCATTTTCTACCTCATCTGTAAGCTCTGCCTGTGAGTGATAAAAGGGGGATGCCTCTTTATCTCATCTAAGACAGTAAGAACCTATCGAATATTTGCAAGTGCCGATCTTCCTTTTACAAAAACCACCTGCGATGGAGACATTTTATCACATAAAATAATGACTATCCTATCCATCATAATCTTAGATATGATTTGCAAGTCTAGATTGGACGGTAAGAGTTAACATCTAATGGGTTTTTACTAGAGTTGAGCGAAACAGGTCGGTCAGATTCAAAAGTCGCCGACTTTCGCCAAAGTCGGGTTTCGTTGGCTGAAACCCATCCATAGCATGCAATCGGCCATGCGGTCGTCGAGCACAGCGCCCAAGTCGGTTTTCCCATAATGCTTGCAGGCGCCTTTTTTCAGCCAATGAGCAAGGACGTACACTGTGGGCAATGAGATGACATGGGCAGCGTCCACCACCATCTTAGAGAAGGGCATTGTAGTGATTGGCTTGCTTTGGGTGGCGTCATAGTGGCTATAAAAGCCCTGAGCGCCGACCTCCATTTTACTTCTGCCGATATTAACAGAAGGGAGAGGTTGCTGACGCTGTTTATCAGTAGGGAGAGAGGCAGGAAAGAGAAGTTCTTCTGTGCTTGTGCTGATAGCAATTGTGCTGTACAGTTAGTGTGCAGTGACAGGGAGGATTTTCTTGTGTGCAGCCTGGTTATTAGGCTGCCTGATAGCTGTATTGCTGTGTGTACACTGCTGTGCAGACTGCTTTTTACACAGCACTAATACTTTCATTCTTTTTTTTCTGCACACTTACCGACTGTTAATTTTTTCCCACACCGGATAGAGCTGTACGCTCCTCACACACTACTGTGTACTGGCTGGCATCACGGACAAATACATGCTGACTATCTGTGTGTGACTCCGGAAATATATACCGAGATTGCAATTTTCCCCTACACCATATACAGCTGTACCCTTCTGAGACAGTACCGTATACCTGCTCTTTGTATTACGGTCAAATCCATACTGGGTGATCGTCTGTGTGTGACTCCGGAAATATATACGGAGATTGCAATTTTCCCCTACACCGTATTCAGCTGTACGCTTCTGAGACAGTACCGTATATCTGCTCTTTGTTAAACGGTCAAATCCATACTGAGTGATTGTCTGTGTGTGACTCCGGAAATATATACTGAGATTGCAATTTTCCCCTACACCGTATACAGCTGTACGCTTCTGAGACAGTACCGTATATCTGCTCTTTGTTATATGGTCAAATCCATACTGAGTGAGCGTCTGTGTGTGACTCCGGAAATACATACGGAGATTTAAATTTTCCCCTACGCCATATACAGCTGTATGCTCCTCATACAATACCATATATCTGCTGGTATTTTTGGTACATTTTCCCAAACATGAGGAAGTATGGTTTAAGAGGCCGCGGACGTGGGCGGGGGGGCCAGCTGGGAATGATGGTGGTGGTGCATCTGCTGGTAGTGCCAAAAGCCCAATAGCACCTTTTCTGGGACTACGTAAACCGCTTTTAAAGCCGGAGCATCAGGAACAGGTTTTGGCTTACATTGCCGAAACAGCCTCCAGCTCTATCGCCTCCTCTTCTGAACTTTCAAAAAATGCAAGCACTGAGTCGTCAGTGCAGGCTCCTGGTCAGGAATGACACCTTTCCTTGTGTCCTTCACCCCCACCAAAAGTGAAGGAAGCGGCAGGCCACACTTCAGATTACTCTATGGAGCTCTTTTCACATACCATGCCAGGGTTATCAAGTCAAATCCTGAATTACCCAGTCCAAGATGAATATGACATGGAGTGCACTGATGCACAGCCACTGCTATCTGATTCTGCTGGTACATTCACCCAGAGCATTACATTGCCCTCGCAGTCTACTGAGCCAGAATCTGACCCTGATGAAACTCAGGTGTCCCTTCCCGCATACTCTAACACCTTACACCGTGACACAGAGGAAGGTGCAGATGAAATTGAAGAGGAGGTGATGGATGACCCAGTTGTTGACCCGGATTGGCATCTATTTGGGGAAGAGGGTGCCACTGGCAATAGCTCAGAAGAGGAGGAGGATCCGTGGCAGGCATCGACATCGCAGCTGCGGTTATCTGGCAGGCCCGTAGCAGTCTAAAAACGTTTTAAAAAAACAAGAAGAGTTGCAGGACAGCTTGGCCAGACGGTCAAATTAGCACTGCGTGCAAGCCCTGAAAATTTATCCCATAGTAAGAAGAGTGCAGTGTGGCACTTTTTTGACCAAAATCCTATTGAAGAGGCAAAGGTTATCTGTAAGAAGTGCGGAAGGACCTTTAGCCGAGGGAAAAATCTCCGAAAATTGAATACCAGTTGCATGCTTAGACATTTAAACACCATGCACTTGCAATCGTGGACGGACTACAAAACCTCGCTGGCTTTGAACGCCTACATTGCCAAACTGATCTCATTAGAGATGATGCCCTTCCGTTTAGTTGAAAGCGCAGTGTTCTGAGAGCTCATGGCCTACGCTGTCCCACGCTATGACCTACCCAGTCGGCACTTCTTTTCTAGAAAAGCCATCTCTGCTCTCCACCTGCATGTGAAAGACCGCTGTTGTGAATGTGTTAGAAATGAATTCTGAGCAGAAGATCCCTCTGGTGGTTACAAACAGTACTGAACCATTCAATGAGGATTGGCAATATGGAAGCACGGACTGGTTGGATATAAGGGAGGTTCCCTCCCATCATGGTTGCCGGTGATCAATTGTTCTTGTCTCAATGTTGTTTCCTGGTTCACTTGGAAGCTTGCTGTTGTGAATGTTTTAGAAATGAATTCTGAGCAGAAGCTCCCTCTGGTGGTTACAAACAGTACTGAACCATTCAATGAGGATTGGCAATCTGGAATCACAGACTGGTCTTATATAAGGGAGGTTCCCTCCCATCATGGGTGCCGGTGATCAATTGTTCTTGTCTCAACGTTGTTTCCTGGTTCACTTGGAAGCTTGCTGAGTCTTGCCTCTTCTCCTGCTCTCAGATAAAATATTTTTTGTTTTTTGTTTTTGTGCTTACCATTTGCATATTTCTCTGTATTTCTGTGAAGTTAGCCAGGTCCCCCTCCCCGGGGGGCTTGGGCTCCTCTCAGTTCCTCTGGAGCCACTGTTATTTGTTCATTTGCCTTTTCCAGTTTTTTCAGTGGCTGCGGCTTAGTTTTGTTACACCAGAGAACTAATTTAGGTGGTAGAGGTCATGTGATCTCAGGTGTTTTTGCAATTAGTAGCGTTGGCTTTTTTTAGGTTTTTTTTTTTGGATTGCAGTAAGTATCCTTCCTATCCTTTTTCTGTCTAGGCAGATTGGGCCCCAACGTTTGCTCATACTATTTTCTGTCTGTGTCTGTATTTCCTCTTGTCTAACCGCCATTACATGTTTGGGGGCTTCCTATGTTCTTTGGGGATCTTCTCCGGGGCAGATAGCTTTCCTCTTTCTATCTTTAGGTGTAGTTAACCTCTCAGGCTGTGACGAGGCATCTAGGACCAACGTAGGAACTCTCCACGGCTGTCTTTAGTTGTGGTGGTTAGTCAGGGTACTGCAATCCAGAAGATTCCAACCTCTCTGGTGTATTGCCGTTTTTGCCTGCTCTCCTCAGCTACCAAAACATAACACTTGCTGAGTCTTGCCTCTTCTCCTGCTCTCAGATAAGATTTTTTCTGTTTTTTGTTTTTGTGCTTACCATTTGCATATTTCTCTGCATTTCTGTGAGGTTAGCCAGGTTTCCCCCTCCCGGGGGGCTTGGGCTCCTCTCAGTTCCTCTGGAGCCACTGTTATTTGTTCATTTGCCTTTTCCAGTTTTTTCAGTGGCTGCGGCTTAGTTTTGTTACACCAGAGAACTAATTTAGGTGGTAGAGGTCATGTGATCTCAGGTGTTTTTGCAATTAGTAGCATTGGTATTTTTTAGGGTTTTTTTTTTGGATTGCAGTAAGTATCCTTTCTATCCTTTTCTGTCTAGGCAGATTGGGCCCCAACGTTTGCTCATACTATTTTCTGTCTGTGTCTGTATTTCCTCTTGTCTAACCGCCATTACATGTTTGGGGGCTTCCTATGTTCTTTGGGGATCTGCTCCGGGCCAGATAGCTTTCCTCTTTCTATCTTTAGGTGTAGTTAACCTCTCAGGCTATGACGAGGCGTCTAGGACCAACGTAGGAACTCTCCACGGCTGCCTTTAGTTGTGGTGGTTAGTCAGGGTACTGCAATACAGTAGATTCCAACCTCTCTGGTGTATTTCCGTATTTGCCTGCTCTCCTCAGCTACCAAATCTTAACAGTATCACCGGCCCAACTGAAAATTATATGGTACTCACAGAAGGGAAAAATAGTAAAAAGGAAAAAAAAAAAGGGGAGTTGTCAGAATTTTTTTTTCTCTGTTTGTTGCATTTTTTCCCTCTTTTTC
Source organism: Oophaga sylvatica (assembly GCA_033576555.1). Taxonomy (NCBI): domain Eukaryota; kingdom Metazoa; phylum Chordata; class Amphibia; order Anura; family Dendrobatidae; genus Oophaga; species Oophaga sylvatica. Next base: position 71,837 of record JARQOD010002247.1, read on the forward strand.
TTTCGGTGCTGAAGAGGAATTTTTTTTCTCTCAATGGAGTTTGCACAGTTGTCTGGCCGTGTGGATCAGCTTGCCACTGAAGTTCAGAGTATTGCTACCTATCTTGCAGGGTTGCCGGTTGTGGAACCTGGGATCCCCATGCCAGATTTATTTTTGGGGGATCGAGCTAAATTTCTGAATTTCAAAAATAACTGTAAGTTGTTTTTTGCCTTAAAACCTAAGTCCTCAGGGAACGCAGCACAGCAGGTTCAAATTGTCATCTCTCTCCTGCGCGGCAATCCTCAGGATTGGGCTTTTTCCCTGACACCTGGGGACCCTGTTTTGAGTAATGTTGATGCATTTTTTCTGGCTCTGGGGTTATTGTACGATGAACCTAATGTCACTGATCAAGCTGAAAAAAGCTTGTTGGCATTAAATCAGGGGCTTGAGGACGCTGAGTTGTACTGTCAGAAATTCTGAAAGTGGGCAGTCCTGACCAAATGGAATGATGATGCTTTGGCAGCCCTTTTTCAGAAGGGTCTGTCAGAGAATTTAAAACATGTTATGGTGGGTTTCCCTGCTCCCTTTGGTATCAATGATTGTATGTCATTAGCGATTCAAATTGACAGACGTTTGCGTGAGCGTAGAGGTATGCGTGGAATAGTGTTGCCTTGTGAACCAGCTTCTGAACCCATGCAGTTTGATAGAGTGGCTTCTGGGGCACAGCGTCATGAGTTTCGAAAACGCAATGGGTTATGTTTCTACTGTGGTGATGCCTCTCATGCTATTTCAGTCTGCCCTAAGCGTGGAAGACGTTTTGCACGCTCAGTTGTCTTGGGTAGTGTTCAGACTAAATTTCTGTTGACTGTTACCCTGATTTGCTCCCTGTCCACATTTTCTGCTCAGGCTTTTGTTGATTCGGGAGTGGCTATTAGCCTGATGGATTTTGATTTTGCTAAACGTTGTGGGTTTCCCTTGATACCCCTACGGAAGTCTATTCCCCTACTGGGGATTGATTTTACCCCTTTGGCTGAGAATAAATCCCAGTTTTCTACTCAGGTGATAATGAGTGTTGAACCTGATCATCAGGAGAGTTGCAAATTTTTGGTGCTGTATAATCTGCATGACATTATTGTACTAGGTTTCACTTGGTTACAGTCTCATAATCCTGTTTTGGATTGGAAATCTGTGTCTGTAACCAGTTGGGGCTGCCAATGTGTTAATACCAACACTCCTGTTTTTTCTGCCTCTCCCCAGGCTCAGGATGTTCCTGAATTTTTGACTGATTTTTCTGATGTGTTTAGCGAAAGTAAATCTGCATCCTTGCCCCTCCATAGGAGCTATGACTGCGCTATTGAATTAGTGCCTGGTAGTAAATTCCCTAAAGGTTGCCTTTTTAACTTGTCTGTACCTGAACATGACGCTATGCGGTCTTATATCAAGGAGTCATTGGAGAAGGGTCATATCAGACCATCCTCTTCACCCTTGGGTGCCGGTTTTTTCTTTGTGGCCAAAAAGGATGGTTCATTAAGGCCGTGTATTGATTATCGTCTCTTGAACAACATCACTGTGAAATACCAATATCCGTTACCCTTGGTTTCTGACCTGTTTTCCAGGGTGAAAAGTGCTACTTGGTTTACCAAGCTTGACCTCAGGGGGGCGTATAACCTTATTCGCATTAAGCACGGGGATGAATGAAAGACGGCGTTTAATACCCCAGAGGGGCATTTTGAGTACCTAGTGATGCCCTTTGGGCTCACTAATGCTCCTTCCGTCTTCCAGTCCTTCATGAATGACATTTTCAGGGATGTTGTGGATAAATTTCTGATTGTTTATTTGGATGATATCTTGATTTTTTCCAATGATTGGGACTCTCATGTGAAACATGTTTGGACTGTGTTCCAGATTTTGAGAGAGAATGCTCTGTATGTGAAGGGATCAAAGTGTCTTTTTGGCGTACAGAGGATCTCATTTCTGGGATTCATTTTGTCCCCATCTGTTATTGAAATGGACCCGGTCAAGGTTCAGGCCATCTGTGATTGGGTCCAGCCTACTTCATTAAAGGCTCTTCAGAGATTCTTGGGTTTTGCCAATTTTTATCGTAAATTTATTGGTAATTTCTGTTATTGTTAAACCATTGACTGATTTGACCAAAAAGGGTTCTGATGTGGTGGATTGGCCTCCTGAGGCAGTCTCTGCGTTTCAGGAACTTAAGCAGAGATTCACTTCTGCTCCTGTTCTACGGCAGCCTGATGTTTCTCTGCAATTTCAGGTGGAGGTTGATGCCTCTGAAATTGGAGCAGGTGCCGTTTTGTCCCAAAGAGATCCAGATACCTCTAAAAGTAACCCTTGTGCCTTTTTCTCTCGAAAATTTTCTCCAACTGAACGTAATTATGACGTGGGTAATCGGGAGTTATTGGCCATGAAGTGGGCTTTTCAAGAGTGGAGACATTGGCTGGAGGGAGCCAAACATCAGGTGGTGGTCCTCACGGACCATAAGAATCTGGTTTATCTGGAATCAGCCAAGCGACTTAATCCTAGACAGGCCAGGTGGGCCTTGTTTTTCACACGTTTTAATTTTGTGGTTTCCTTTCTTCCTGGCACTAAGAATGTTAAGGCGGATGCCCTCTCGAGGAGTTTCCTTGCGGACTCTCCTGAGTTATCTGATCCTGCTGTTATTTTGAAAGAGGGTGTAGTTCTTTCCGCCATCTCGCCCAATTTGAGACTGGCTCTGGAAGGGTGTCAGGAGGATAAACCCGAGCGCTGCCCTATTGGGAAATTGTTTGTCCCAGAACGGTGGAAAAAGAGTGTGATGTCTGAGATTCATTGTTTTGCGTTGGCCGGTCATCCTGGAATTTTTGGTACCAGAGACTTGGTTAGTCGGTCCTTTTGGTGGCCTACTTTGTCTCATGACATCAGGGAATTTGTGCAGTCCTGTGGGACTTGCTCTCGCTCCAAGCCTTGCTCTCGCTCTAGTGGTTTGTTGATGCCATTGCCTGTGCCCAAGAGACCATGGACCCATATCTCTATGGATTTTATTTCCGACCTCCCTGTTTCTCAGAGAATGACCGTTATCTGGGTGATTTGTGATAGGTTTTCCAAAATGATACATCTTGTGCCATTACCTAAGTTGCCTTCCTCCTCCGAATTGGTGCCTTTGTTCCTTCAGCACGTGGTTCGGTTACACGGCATTCCTGAGAACATTGTGTCTGACAGAGGAGTCCAGTTTGTTTCCAGATTTTGGAGGACTTTTTGTTCTAAACTTGGTGTTCAATTGTCATTCTCCTCGGCTTTTCATCCTCAGACCAATGGACAAACTGAGAGAACAAACCAGACATTGGAGACTTATCTGAGATGCTTTGTGTCTGCTGATCAAGATGACTGGGTCTCTTTTTTGCCTTTGGCTGAGTTTGCTCTTAATAATAGGGCTAGGTCTGCCACTTTGATGTCTCCATTTTTTTTGCAATTTTGGGTTTCACCCTCGATTTTCTTCGGGACAGACGGAGGCTTCTGTCTGTCCAGGTGTTGACTCTGTTGTGGAGCGTATGCAGCAGATTTGGGATCAGGTAGTGGAGAGGTTGTCCCTCTCTCAAGAGAGGGCCCAGCGGTTTGCTAACCGGCATAGGACTGATGGTCCTCGGTTTGAAGTGGGGACTTGGTCTGGTTGTCCTCAAGAAATATCCCTATGAGAGTTGGATCTCCTAAGTTTAAGCCTAGGTTCATTGGACCTTATAAGATCATGAAGATTCTTAATCCTGTTTCCCTTCGTTTACTTCTTCCAGGGACATTTAAGAGCCATAACGTGTTCCACAAGTCCTTATTGAAGAGGTTTGTCGAGCCAGTGGTTCCTATGGCTGTGCCTCCTGACCCTGTTTTGGTTGAGGGCAATCTGGAGTATGTGGTTGAGAAAATATTGGATTCTCGTTTTTCTAGACGGAATCTCCAGTATTTGGTTAAGTGGAGAGGTTATGGTCAGGAGGACAATTCTTGGGTGTTTGCTTCGAACATCCATGCTAGGAGACTGATCCGTGCGTATCACAGAGCTCATCCTGACCGACCTGGTTGCACAAATGAGGGTTCGGTGACCCCTCCTCAAGGGGGGGGGTACTGTTGTGAATGTGTTAGAAATGAATTCTGAGCAGAAGCTCCCTCTGGTGGTTACAAACAGTACTGAACCATTCAATGAGGATTGGCAATCTGGATGCACGGACTGGCTGGATATAAGGGAGGTTCCCTCCCATCATGGTTGCCGGTGATCAATTGTTCTTGTCTCAACGTTGTTTCCTGGTTCACTTGAAAGCTTGCTGAGTCTTGCCTCTTCTCCTGCTCTCAGATAAGATTTTTTCTGTTTTTTGTTTTTGTGCTTACCATTTGCATATTTCTCTGCATTTCTGTGAGGTTAACCAGGTTTCCCCCTCCCGGGGGGCTTGGCTCCTCTCAGTTCCTCTGGAGCCACTGTTATTTGTTCATTTGCCTTTTCCAGTTTTTTCAGTGGCTGCGGCTTAGTTTTGTTACACCAGAGAACTAATTTAGGTGGTAGAGGTCGTGTGATCTCAGGTGTTTTTGCAATTAGTAGCGTTGGTATTTTTTAGGGTTTTTTTGTGGATTGCAAAGGATTACCTAGGATTACCTTCCTATCCTTTTCTGTCTAGGCAGATTTGGCCCCAACGTTTGCTCATACTATTTTCTGTCTGTGTCTGTATTTCCTCTTGTCTAACCGCCATTACATGTTTGGGGGCTTCCTATGTTCTTTGGGGATCTGCTCCGGGCAGATAGCTTTCCTCTTTCTATCTTTAGGTGTAGTTAACCTCTCAGGCTGTGACGAGGCGTCTAGGACCAACGTAGGAACGCTCCACGGCTGCCTTTAGTAATGGTGGTTAGTCAGGGTACTGCAATCCAGTAGATTCCAATCTCTCTGGTGTATTTCCGTTTTTGCCTGCTCTCCTCAGCTGCCAAATCATAACAGAACGCATTGTTAATGCACTCAAACAATCAGTGAGTGGAAAAGTGCAGCTCACAACAGATGCATGGGCCAGTAGGCATGGCCAGGGCCATTATGTGTCTATCACTGCGCACTGGGTTAATGGGGTGGATGCAGGGTCCACAGGGGACAGCGGCGGTGGGACAGTGCTGCCTAGCCAACGGTATAGGCAACAGTTGGCTGTAGGCGTTCGACCCTACTCCTCCTCCAGAAGAAAAAGCTCGTCGACAGAGTGCAGTCGCACGAGCACTCCATCCGCAGCTGCCAGTGTTGCACACGAGGTGTCCCACTATCGAACAGCTAGTGGTAAGCGTCATCAGGCTGTTTTAAAAATGATGTCTTTGGGTGACAATAGACACACCGCGGAGGTACTGGCCGACTACTTGCAGCGAGAAACTGAGTCATGGCTGGGCAGTCTACATCTTGAGCCAGGCAAGGTAGTCAGTGATAACGGCTGTAATTTTGTGGCGGCCATAGCCCTGTCAATACTCACATACCTTGCCTTGCTCACACCTTGAACCTGGTGGTGCAGTGCTTCATATAAAATTATCTGGAGTTACCAGCTCTGCTCCATAAGGTGCGAAGACTGTGCTTGCACATCCATCTCTCGCCCATAGACTCCAGTCGTATGCAGAGGCTGCAGCGATCGCTCCACCTCCCCAAGCACCACCTAATCATAGACGTTGCAACAAGGTGGAACTCCACCATGCACATGGTTGAGAGGCTGTGCGAACAGAGGCAGGCAGTAATGTATTTGTGGGAGGATCCACGGGCAGGCAGTTTGAGGGCGGACATGGAGTTGTCGGGTGTGCAGTGGTCAAAGCTGAAAGACCTCTGTAAAGTCCTTCAGTGTTTTGAGGAATGCACACAGCTGGTAAGCGCAGACGACGCCATCATAAGCATGAGCATCTTACTTATGCGTCTGCTCATGCAAACTTTGACACACATTAAGGTTCAGAAGTCTGCAGTGGAGTAGGAGGAGGGAAGCCTTCATGACAGTCAGGCAGTGTCTGCTGATATGAATGTGCTGGAGATGATTTCTGAGCAGAGATTTCCTCTGGTGGTTGCAGACAGTACTGAACCTTACAGCGAGGAATGGCAATCTGGGATCACGGACTGGACTGATATAAGGGAGGTTCCCTCCCCTGATGGTCGCCGGTGATCAATTGTTCTTGTCTCAATTGTGGTTCCTGGTTCATTTGGAAGTCTGCTGGAGTCCTGCATGCATCTGCTGCTTTCAGATAAGATATTTTCTGCTTTTCTTTTTGTGCTTGCTTTTTGCATAATTTTCTGCACTTTTGTGGAGGTCAGCCGGGTCCCCTCCTGAGGCTTGCGCTCCTCTCAGTTTATCTGTAGGCACTGTTATTTGTTTATTTGCTTTTTCCTGTTTTTTCAGTGGCTGCGACTTAGTTTTGTTACACCAGAGATCTGATTTAGGTGGTGGAGATCATGTGATCTTAGGTGTTTTTGCAATCAAAAGAATTGGTATTTTTTGGTCAGGGTTTTTGTTGGATTGCAGTCAGAATTCTTTCTTGTACTTTTCTGTCTAGACAGATTGGGACCCAGCGTTTGCTCAATCTATTTTCTGTCTGTGTCCGTGCTTCTTCTTGTCTAACCGCCATTACATGTTTGGGGGCTTCCTATTTTCTTTGTGGATCTGCTCCGGGGCAGATAGCTTTCATCTTTCTGCCTTTAGGTGTAGTTAGCTCTCAGGCTGTGACGAGGCGTCTAGGATCAACGTAGGAACGCTCCACGGCTACCTCTAGTTGTGTGATTAGTTCAGGTTACTGCAATCCAATAGGTTCCAGCCTCTCTGGTGTATTGCCGTTTTTGCTTTTTCTCCTCAGCAACCTAAACATAACAGTATCACCGGCCCAAACTGAAAATTATATGGTACTCACAGAAGGGAAAAATAGTGTGGAAAGAAAAAAAAAAGTTGTCAGAGTTGTCAGAGATTTTTTTTTTCTGTTTGTTGCATTTTTTCCTTCTATTTCTCTGGGTTCTGAGGAGGATTTTTTTTTTCTCTCAATGGAGTTTGCACAGTTGTCTAGCCGTGTGGATTAGCTTGCCAATGAGATTCGGAGTATTGCTACATATCTTGCTGGGTTGCCGGTTGTGGAACCTAGGATTCCCATGCCAGATTTGTTTTTGGGGGATCAGGCTAAATTTCTGAACTTCAAAAATAACTGTAAGTTGTTTTTTGCCTTAAAACCTAAGTCCTCGGGGAGTGCAGCACAGCAGGTTCAAATTGTCATCTCTCTCCTGCGCGGCGACCCTCAGGATTGGGCTTTTTCCCTGACACCTGGGATCCTGTTTTGAATGGTATTGATGTATTTTTTCTGGCTCTGGAGTTATTGTACGATGAACCTAATGTCACTGATCAAGCTGAAAAAACCTTGTTGGCATTAAATCAGGGTCTTGAAGACGCTGAGTTGTACTGTCAGAAATTCCGAAAGTGGGCAGTCCTGACCAAATGGAATGATGATGCTTTGGCAGCCCTTTTTCGGAAGGGGCTGTCAGAGAATGTAAAGGATGTTATGGTGTGATTCCCTGTCCCCTCTGGTCTCAATGATTCTATGTCATTGGCTATTCAAATTGACAGACGTTTGCGTGAGCGCAGAGGTATGCGTGAGATGGTGTTGCCTTGTGAGCTAGCTCCTGGGCCCATGCGGTGTGATGGAGTGACTTCTGGGGCTCAGCGTCATGAGTTTCGAAAGCGCAATGGGTTATGTTTCTACTGTGGTGACGCCTCTTATGCTCTTTCTGTTTGCCCTAAGAGGGGAAGACGTTTTGCATGCTCAGTTGTCTTGGGTAGTGTTCAGACTAAATTTCTGTTGACTGTTACCCTGATTTGCTCCCTGTCCACATTTTCTGCTCAGGCTTTTGTTGATTCAGGAGCAGCTATTAACCTGATGGATTTTGACTTTGCCAAACGTTGTGGGTTTCCCATGATACCCCTGCGGAAGTCTATTCCCCTACTGGGCATTGATTCTATCCCTTTGGCGGAGAATAAACCCCAGTTTTCTACTTAGGTGATAATGAGGGTTGAAACAGATCATCAGGAGAGTTGCAAATTTCTGGTGCTGCATAATCTGCATGACATTATTGTACTAGGTTTCCCTTGGTTACAGTCTCATAATCCTGATTTGGATTGGAAATCTGTGTCTGTGACCAGTTGGGGCTGCCAATGTGTTAATACTGACACTCCTGTTTTTTCTGCCTCTCCCCAGACTCAGGATGTTCCTGACTTTTTGACTGATTTTTCGGATGTATTTAGTGAAAGTAAATCTGCATCCTTGCCCCCTCACAGGAGCTATGATTGCGCTATTGAATTAGTGCCTGGTGGTAAATTTCCTAAAGGTCGCCTTTTTAACTTGTCTGTACCTGAACACGATGCTATGCGATCTTATATCAAGGAGTCATTGGAGAAGGGTCATATCAGACCATCCTCTTCACCCTTGGGCGCCGGTTTTTTCTTTGTGGCCAAAAAGGATGGTTCATTGAGGCCGTGTATTGATTATCGTCTCTTGAATAAGATCACTGTGAAGTATCAATATCCGTTACCCTTTGATTTCTGACCTGTTTTCCAGAGTGAAAAGTGCTAGTTGGTTTACCAAGCTTGACCTCAGGGGGCGTATAACCTTATTCGCATTAAGCACGGGGATGAATGGAAGAAGGCGTTTAATATCCCAGAGGGGCATTTTGAGTACCTAGTGATGCCCTTTGGGCTCACTAATGCTCCTTCCATCTTCCAATCCTTCATGAATGATATTTTCAGGGATTTTGTGGATAAATTTCTGATTGTTTATTTGGATGATATCTTGATTTTTTCCAATGACTGGGACTCTCATGTGAAACATGTTCGGACTGTGTTCCAGATTTGAGAGAGAATGCACTGTATGTGAAGGGATCAGTGTCTTTTTGGCGTACAGAAGGTCTCATTTCTGGGATTCATTTTGTCTCCATCTGTTATTGAAATGGACCCGGTCAAGGTTCAGGCCATCTGTGATTGGGTCCAACCTACTTCATTAAAGGCTCTTCAGAGATTTTTGGTTTTGCCAATTTTTATCGTAAATTTATTGGTAATTTCTCTGTTATTGTTAAACCATTGACTGATTTGACCAAAAAGGGTTCTGATGTGGTGAATTGGCCTCCTGAGGCAGTTTCTGCGTTTCAGGAACTTAAGCAGAGATTCACTTCTGCTCCTGTTCTACGGCAGCCTGATGTTT
>JARQOD010002248.1:0-80991 GCA_033576555.1 Oophaga sylvatica
AAAGAACCTCAGGAATGCAGAAAAAACTGCAGCCTAGTGATCCATGCTTTAGATCAGTGGATAGTTTTTTTTCTGCTTTGGGGTTATTAATGACGATCCGGATCGTGTTTCATCAGCTGAGACAGAATTGAGACGTTTGAGACAGGGATCAGGTGGTGTGGAAAAGTATTGTACTCACTTCCGTAGATGGTCCACTCAGGTAGGATGGAACGATTCAGCTTTGAAAAGTTTATTTCTTGCAGGGTTAAGTGAAAGGGTTAAAGATTTGCTGATTGCTTATCCCATACCTGGTAACTTGCAAGAGGCTATGCAATTAGCCATACGGGTGGATAGGAGACTGCGTGCTAGGGTTAATGAGAGTAAATCTGCCTTGTCAGCTCCAAGTTTGGAGAAGGAATGTACTGACATTGGAGAGCCGATGGAAATTGGAGCAATGACACCTCACTCTCGTGAAAAAGAACGCAGATTTGCTAAGGGCTTGTGTTTCTATTGTGGCAAATCTGACCATTTCATTAAGAACTGTGCGCTTCGTATGAATAAAGAAAAAAAAAAAAATGAGGTCAGTTTCGCCCGCATAGCTTGTTTAAACAATAAAGGTATCTTTCTTTCTGCTACCACTGCTGGTGAGGAGGAATTAATGGAGTTTCGGGTATTTGTGGATTGTGGTTCAACTCTCAATGTGATTGATGGGAAATTTTTGGAAAAACTAAAATTAGAACCCAAACTTCTGTCTTCCCCTATTAATGTGGTGTCTGTGGATGGTTCTCCCTTGAAAAATGTTACTCACCATATCTGTGAATTTCCTCTTACTATTAATGGTGTTCATCAAGAGAATTTGGATTTGGTAGTTTTGAACAATTTGCCCTCACCGGTGATTTTGGGGTTACCCTGGTTAAAATTGCACAATCCGGTACTGGATTGGTCTACCAATGAAATTAAGTCCTGGAGTCCTAATTGTTATGACAAGTGTTGTAACGGGCATATTGCTGCTGTAGTTAAGGGGGAGTTACCTGTACCTATTCAGGATTTTTGGAAAGTTTTTTCTGATAAGGAATCTCGGTTATTGCCTCCTCATAGAGAATATGATTGTGCAATTGAATTTGTCCCTGGAGCGACTCTTCCTAAAAGTCGCTTATTTAATTTGACTATTCCTGAGAGAAAGGCTTTGGAGGAATACATACAGACAAGCTTGGCCGCCGGTCACATTAGGCCTTCCAAGTCTCCTGTGGCGGTTGGATTTTTTTTTGTTAAAAAAAAGGACGGCGGTTTACGGCCTTGTCTGGATTTTCGTGAGATTAATAAGATTACTGTACGCAATCCTTACCCACTGCCATTGATTCCTGATTTGTTTAATCAGTTAGTGGGGGCCAAGTGGTTCTCGAAAATTGATCTTCGAGGGGCATACAATTTGTTGCGCATGAAGGAGGGGGATGAATGGAAGACTGCGTTTAACACTCCACTGGGTCATTTTGAGAATCTGGTTATGCCTTTTGGGCTTTCCAGTGCTCCGGCATTTTTTCAGAATCTTATCAATGACATCCTTAGATCTTTGATCGGCAGAAGTGTGGTTGTGTATTTGGATGACATTTTGATTTATTCACCGGATTTGCAGTCTCATTGGAGGAGTGTGCGTGAAGTATTACAGTTACTGAGTGATAATTCACTTTTTGCCAAACTAGAAAAATGTGAGTTCGCTGTACAGAGACTTAGTTTTTTGGGCTACATTGTCTCCAGTGAAGGTTTTGAGATGGATCCTGTGAAAGTGCAAGCTGTGCAGGATTGGCCTAGACCTATTGGTGTGAAATCAATAGAGAGGTTTTTGGGGTTCGCCAATTATTATAGAAAATTCATAAAAAAAATTTCTGTGATTGCCAAACCTCTGACCGATCTCACCAGGAAAGGTGCTGATGCGGTTCAGTGGACTACTGAGGCCATTGAGGCTTTTGTGTTGCTAAAGGAGAAGTTCAGCTCTGCTCCCATCCTTACGCAGCCTGATGTGACTAAACCATTTTTGGTTGAGGTTGATGCTTCTTCTGTGGGGGTCGGCGCGGTGTTGTCTCAGGCAAAGACTGATGGAGTACATCCCTGTGCTTTTTTTTCAAAGAAATTTTCTGAGTCTGAACTAAATTATGATATCGGTAATCGGGAGTTGTTAGCAATTAAACTCGCATTTGAACACTGGCGTCATTTTTTGGAGGGAGCGGAATTTCCCGTTCAAGTCTTCACCGATCATAAAAATCTGATCTACCTTGATGCTGCCAAACGCTTGAATGCCCGTCAGGCTAGGTGGGCACTGTTTTTCTCACGGTTTAATTTTACCGTTACTTACATCCCAGGTACTAAAAATGTTAAAGCTGATGCTTTGTCTCGCAGCTTTTCTCCTATGGTGGGTACTGAAGAGGAGGAGAACATTTTACAAGAGGGGGTTTTATTGCTGTCTTGGACTCCGTGTTGGAAGATGAGATTCTTAAAGCACAGGAGAATGCCCCATCTAACACGCCGCATGGGAGGTTGTTTGTGCCTGGTACCCTGAGGAGAGATTTGTTTGTTGAATGTCATGACTCTCAGTTGGCAGGTCATCCTGGAATCTCTGAGACCAAGAGACTTGTGGGTCGCAGTTTTTGGTGGCCAGGATGGCAGAAGGAAGTCATTAAGTGGGTGCGTCAATGCACTGTGTGTGCTAGATCTAAGTCTTCTCATACTCCTGCTGCGGGGTTGCTTTGCCCTCTGGAGGTCCCTAGTGCACCTTGGACACATTTGGCTATGGACTTTATTACTGACCTTCCCCCCTCTGAGGGTTTCACTGTCATCTGGGTGGTCGTGGACCGTTTTAGCAAGATGTGTCACTTGGTTCCTTTCATCAAACTGCCCTGCGCTAAGACTCTCGCTAGGGCCTTTGTCAAGGAAATAGTCAGACTACATGGTGTTCCTACTGACATTGTTTCGGATAGGGGACCTCAGTTTGTGGCTCGTTTTTGGCACGCCTTTTGTGACAGGTTGGGAGTTCATTTGTCGTTTTCATCCGGATATCATCCTGAGTCTAATGGCCAGACAGAAAGGAAAAACCAGGATGTTGAGCAGTTCTTGCGTTGTTTTGTGACTGATAATCAAGAGGGGTGGTCTGAGTTTCTGCCACTTGCTGAGTTTGCTCTTAACAACCATACATCTGCTTCTGCTGGTTGTTCGCCTTTTTTTTGTTGTACTGGGAGACATCCGTCTTTTGGGTCATTTTCCAAGTTGGGATCGGCTGTACCTGAAGAGGAGAATTTTTCTGGTGTTTTGGAGAGAGTTTGGACTGATGTGCGTGGTAATCTTCAGGAGGCTAACAAAAGATCCAAAGTGTATTTTGATAGAAAACGACAAGAGGTTTTGTTTGCTATTGGTGACATGGTTTGGTTGTCCTCTAAGAATCTGCGCTTGAGGATTCCGTCTAAGAAATTGGGTCCCAAGTTTGTAGGGCCCTTTAAGGTGCTTCAGGTTATTAACCAATCTGCTGTTAGGTTGGAGCTTCCTACCTCCTGGAAGATCAATCCGGTGTTTCATGTTTCTCTCTTGAAAAAAGCTGAGGCCTCAGATGGAGACGTCTCGGCCACTGTTCCCCTGGTGGTGGAGGAGGGCAATGTGAGATTTCCCGCATCCTAAATTCTAGACGGTATAGAGGGAGTTTACAGTACCTCGTCGCTTGGAAGGGTTATGGACCGAGGATAACTCATGGGTGAGGGCGGATGATGTTTCTGCGTCTAGACTTGTCAGAGCGTTTCACAAGAGATTTCCGGATAAGCCTAAGTCATAGGGGATCCGGAGGATCCTCTTAGAAGGGAGGGTACTGTTATAACCCTCTTGTTAGGTTTTGTTTCAGTTTGCTGGTCACATGACCTTTTTACCCTATTTAGTCTGGCTCCGCCCTTCTGGCTTTGCTGGACTTCATTGTATTATCTACTCTTAAGCTAGCCGGGTGCTTAGGTGCCTTACTCTGTCAGTTTTGCTTGATCTTAGGATCTCTTAGTAATTTGTTTTGTGTTTTATTTTTCTCTGCTACAATTTCTGTTAGGAGGTGTCCACCTTTTCACCCAGTCCCTAGATCTTGTAGGGATTCCTCCCTCGCAACTATAGGTCTTCGTTCAGACTAGCTGAGGACTTTAGCGGGTCTGGTCGCAGGATCAGGTTCCCCGTTACATCGTAGGGATCCAGCTTAGTACTATTGTAGGGACAGAATTCCTACCTTTCCTTAGTGCTTGTAGCAGATCATAACACTGGCGGTGTTGGAGCCCAGGGATGAGAAGGAACCGGTTGGAGGCAGCAGGACTTTTTGCCGTTCACACAGCAGGGGAACAGCTGACATTACTGAACCCCAGTAACACAGGAGCAAGTGTTGACTGTGCTAACAGCACTTCCGAGCAACAACTGGCGGTGTTGGAGCCCAGGGATGAGAAGAGAACAGGGTGGAGGCAGCAGGACTTTTTGCCGTTCACACAGCAGGGGAACAGCTGACATTACTGAACCCCAGTAACACAGGAGCAAGTGTTGACTGTGCTAACAGCACTTCCGAGCAACAATTGGCGGTGTTGGAGCCCAGGGATGAGAAGAGAACCGGTTGGAGGCAGCAGGACTTTTTGCCGTTCACACAGCAGGGGAACAGCTGACATTACTGAACCCCAGTAACACAGGAGCAAGTGTTGACTGTGCTAACAGCACTTCCGAGCAACAACTGGCGGTGTTGGAGCCCAGGGATGAGAAGAAAACAGGGTGGAGGCAGCAGGACTTTTTGCCGTTCACACAGCAGGGGAACAGCTGACATTACTGAACCCCAGTAACACAGGAGCAAGTGTTGACTGTGCTAACAGCACTTCCGAGCAACAACTGGCGGTGTTGGAGCCCAGGGATGAGAAGAGAACCGGTTGGAGGCAGCAGGACTTTTTGCCGTTCACACAGCAGGGGAACAGCTGACATTACTGAACCCCAGTAACACAGGAGCAAGTGTTGACTGTGCTAACAGCACTTCCGAGCAACAACTGGCGGTGTTGGAGCCCAGGGATGAGAAGAGAACAGGGTGGAGGCAGCAGGACTTTTTGCCGTTCACACAGCAGGGGAACAGCTGACATTACTGAACCCCAGTAACACAGGAGCAAGTGTTGACTGTGCTAACAGCACTTCCGAGCAACAACTGGCGGTGTTGGAGCCCAGGGTCAAGGAGGATGTTTAAATACTAGATCAAGTATTTTCCTTGTTACGTGTCAATTAAAAATGTCTATACTCCAAACAAGAGAAATATAACCTTTAGTACCATAAGATGATGATTTTACTTTAAAAAATATATGTAAATTAATAATTGACAAACATAAACGCATACATTAACATGTTGAAAAGCAATGCAAACCACAATAAAAATAGGTTAAATAATCTGCTATACGGTTTTAAATAAAAGCATACAAGTACATATCAGAATCCATTAATGATGGATAAGTAACAGTATGTACACCATTTTTATTGTATAGACAATGAATGGCTGACTTAAAAACATAATCAGCATTACAAGTTATCTGTGACATTCATAAAACTTTACATTTGCTGAATAATATCACTAAAAAGTTTTTAAAAATATCTAAAATTTCCATCATGTAATACTGAAATATGTGCCAATCATTTATATTAACAAAAAAAAACTTTAAAAAGTGCATAGTGCATAGTGAAAACAGCTATTTATGCCTGACTGTGGACTTGCAAGCATGACAACGGATAGATAAGGTATATATAGATGAGACTGCATAGCCACAGATGGTGAATGGCGATGTAATACTGTACCTCAATAAAGTGTGCGTTACTACTACATCCTTTTTTTTATATAGCTTTATAAAAGGGTACGTGCATGTATGCTTGCGCCTTTGTTTGGACGCACAGACTGGCTTCCTGCTGTGACGCGTTGGGTATTGGAGCGTCTGTGCGTCTTATGAAGGTGTTGTCATGACTGCTTTACTCAGTAAACATGCACCTATGATGAAACATACACGCATGTGCCCTATTACATAACAAGCTACAAGAAAAACGCGTGTGAGGTGTGACACAGCTGTTTTGTTAAGGTACAGTATTATATCGACATTGTACAGGTGTCGCTATTCAGTCTGATAAATAGATATCATTCACCTATTCTATCAGTTGTCGTTCTTTCAGCACCACTTACAGGTATATATTTTGCGATTGTGACTATGCACTATTGACTTTAACAAGGTAATGCATGATTTTTGTTACCGATTATCATGTTTACATGAAGGACCTTTATGATATGGGCTGTTAACTTTCTAATTAAATATGTATTTTTTAAAATGACACAAATATAAGTAATGTTGAAGAGGACTATTCCTACATGCATTGTTTGCACAATATTACAGGTGTACATCACGTCCCTTAATCAACATTGGATTATTATATTTACTTGTATGCTTTTATTTAAAAGCCAAGAACACTGAAGTCTAACCTTCGCACTGCAGCGGTTGTCAAAGTTCAACCCACATTATGCACTTCCAACATTGCAGCATTTGAGTCATGATGTGAGTTGGATTTGTCTAAGCTAGTGAGTGACAAGGTTGACCATCAGTATCCTATAGCATAAGTAGGCTTTTGTGTTAGCATTTGTTTTCGACATGTGCATATCTGAAATAATATGTTACAATTATTTTGTTACAGATTTGTGACAAAGACTAATCATTTTATGGTTTTAAAGCTGACGTTTCAATTGTTTACAGCTTAGAAATCAGGGTGTAGCCTCATATCTATGTGTAGCACTAGACACTTTGACATGTCATGTTTTTTTCACCATGTGTAGGTAGCTAGCAGTAATTTTTGCCAGACACACAGCAGGGGAACAGCAGGCGTTACTGAACCCCACAAACACATCAGCGATTGTTTTCATCTGTGCATCTAACACTTCTGAGCAGCAACTGGCGGTGTTGAAGCCCAGGGTCAAGGAGGGTGTAGGCAGAGGCCTAGTATGAGATGTTTGAAGTTGAATTTGTAGTTAGCAGCAGTAATTTTTGCCAGACACACAGCAGGGGAACAGCAGGCGTTACTGAACCCCACAAACACATCAGCGATTGTTTTCATCTGTGCATCTAACACTTCTGAGCAGCAACTGGCGGTGTTGAAGCCAGGTCATTCAGCGATTTGTTTGTTCAATTCCAGTGAACATCTAACACATTCTGAGCAGCAACTGCGGTGTTGAAGCCAGGTCAAGGAGTGTTTTGAAATAAAATATTGAGTTATGCCTTGTTACGTGGCCATTGCAAATGTATGTACTTCAAACAAGAATAAATGAAGTTTTACTAGGACAATAAAATTATGAATTTCAATTCCAAGAATAGAAAAATATTATACTTGAGGTCCTCAGTGGTTGATACCGTTTAATGGCTAACTGAAAAGATGGTAACAAATTCCAAGCTTTCGAGACTACTCAGGTCTCTTCATCAGGCTAAGAGTAAAACAAAAAATGAAGAATCACATATTTCTACACACAACAGGACACAGGAATAGTGCAATAGGTAAGACAAGTGACGTGAAGCAGAACTGTCATTATGGCAGAGGGATGATCATAAATATTGGAACAGTTCATAGATAAGGAGAGAAAGTTTTATTGCCCTCTGATTGGGGTCTGGTGTTCTGTTTTGATGCCCCTAGAAGGTCAGAGACGCAGATTCCTTAATTGATATAGAATGACATGAATCCGTGTGATCTATTCATTACAGCACTAAGAGTGTCAAAGGTCATCATGAGATTATATTCCCAAACCTTTCTATCTTTCTCAGATTTGAAGTTATATTTTAATACCAGTAATTCCATATCCATCATGCTATGACCGGGCATACAAAAGTGTTTTGCCACAGGTAAATCCATTATTTTTCTCTTATTGTGTGGCGATGATAATTCATCCTTGTTCTCAGTTTTTGGCCGGTCTCCCCCACATACAGACCCCCAGTTGGACATTTTGTACATATAATTAGGTACACCACATTAGATGTGATGCAGCTGAAAGTACCTTTGATCTTGTAGTCCTGATGGGAGTAGGGGATCTTTATCTTGTCCGTGGTCATTATAGATGCACAGGTTTTACATTTCTTATGGTTACAAGGAAAGGTTCCTGCAGCTGTTGGGGAGGACAGGAGCTTCTGACAATGATGCTTCTTAGATTTGGGGGCTGCCTAAAACACAGTAGTGGGGGGTAGCCTCAGAAAGACTTTTTTGAACCAGGGATACCATCCAAGAACAATTGAAAACCAAATTTCAAGAGCCAACAGAATATCAAGGAATCACCTGCTACATTACAAAGGTAAAGAAGAAAATAACCGGGTGCCTCTAGTGGTCACCTACAATCCAAATCTGGAGGTGCTAAGGGGAGCTACACGGAAACTACAACCTTTACTACAAAAAGATGCCCGATATTACAATCCATATTTCCAGACCCCCCACTACTGTGTTTTAGGCAGCCCCCAAATCTAAGAAGCATCATTGTCAGAAGCTCCCTGTCCTCCCCAACAGCTGCAGGAACCTTTCCTTGTAACCATAAGAAATGTAAAACCTGTGCATCTATAATGACCACGGACAAGATAAAGATCCCCAACTCCCATCACGACTACAAGATCCCAGCTACTTTCAGCTGCATCACATCTAATGTGGTGTACCTAATTATATGTACTAAATGTCCAAATAGGGGTCTGTATGTGGGGGAGACCGGACAAAAACTGAGAACAAGGATGAATTCTCATCGCCACACAATAAGAGAAAAAATAATGGATTTACCTGTGGCAAAAAACTTTGGTATGCCCGGTCATAGCATGTGTAATACTATTGTAGGAACTCGAGGATTCTGATAGCGTGGGGCAATGAACAATCAGAGACGGGTTTCTTTGAATGCAAATAATGTATTTGTGAAACAGCAAAACACCCAAAAACAATATTCAAACAACCCGTAGTGACATGCAATGAGTCCATATATATATACACAAGTCCAGTTATATGAATCCGGATATATAAGTCTTTTAACCTCTATAGCGAGGGTGGTAAAGTTCTTACGACGGAGTCCTCACACAAATGTGACCACAAGGTAAGTCTGATGCACAGATAACGTGGCTGGATTTACACACTGCTGGTGTGTGAAGAGTCAGATCCAGGTATGAAGAAAACACAGGGAAGTCCAGGAACAAGTTAATCTCAGTTGTGGCTTAATTCAGTGAAGTCCAACAACAAGTTCATATGTCAGTAAGGTTCCAGTAACAGTTCCAACAGCTCTCACCAGAGGTAATGCACAAAGGGTTAAACAGCAACAGTTCAGAAACACAGTTCTTATCAGATGGAGTGAACCAAGGGTTAAATTCCCAAGTCAACAGTTTAGTGATAACACAGTACTTTGTGCAACTTACATATGCAGAGAATGTCCAGAGCCATGGGTAGAAACTGCTGTGGCTGAGAAACACCTGAAGATAAGGCTATGCACTTTCCTAGTAAACACACAAAAGATCTGTGAGGAACAAAGCAGCTGGGTTGCAGGGAAACGGAAGCAGAATATTCCAGCAGTGAAGCCAACACCTGAGCCAGGCTTTAAACAAACGAACAGGAAGTAGGGCACACAAAACAGCAAACTCCATTTTAACAAAGGGCAAAATCATTGACAAAGTTACCTAGAAAACCTGGAATACTGACATTACTCCCCCCTAAAGACGGCCTCCGGACGGTCCTGGACCAGGCCTGTCCGGGTATCTCCGATGAAACTGAGCAATCTTCAGAGGCGCATTGATGTTACTTACTGGTTCCCAAGAATCATTTTCAGGAGAGTAACCTTGCCATCTAACTAGATACTGAAGCCGGTTTCTATGAAGTCTCGAATTAACAATATCCTGTACCACGAATTGTTCTTCGCCATCAACCAACACTGGTGGAGGGGGAGGTACGATACGTCCCTGAAACGTGTTAGGAGAGACTGGTTTTAATAAGGAAACATGAAATACTGGGTGTACCTTTAAAGTCCGTGGTAGCTTCAACCGACAGGCAACAGAGCTCACAATCCCAGTGATCTTGAATGGACCGATGAATTTCTGTCCCAGTTTCTGCGAAGGAACACCCAATTTTAGATTCTTGGTGGACAACCAAACTGAGTCTCCTACCTTATACATAGGTGCTGGTTTCCGGAATCTATCGGCCGACTTCTTGTAACGCTCCTGTGCTGTGGTCAGGGAGTCCTTCAAAACTTCAAGATTACGTTGCAACGCCGTCACTCTGTCTTCAACCGCTGGTACCGAAATCGTAACCGGGGACCTAGGCAAAATACTTGGATGATAACCCAGGTTGGCAAAAAAAGGTGTTACCTTCGTGGAACTGCTTTGGGAGTTGTTGTACGAAAATTCCGCTAGAGGAAGTAGCTTCAGCCAATCGTCCTGCAAATGACTGACGTAACAGCGTAGATATTGCTCCAAGGTTTGATTTGTCCGTTCGGTCTGCCCGTTGGTCTGAGGATGGTATGCAGAAGACAAGCAAACATTAATGTGGAGCGCAGAACAAAATCCTTTCCAAAATCTAGAGGTAAATTGTATTCCTCGGTCAGAAATGATGTCATCTGGTACCCCATGCAGCCGGAAAATGTTCTGGATAACTAGATCTACTGTCTCTGTAGCTGAGGGAAGACCAGCACACGGAATGAAATGAGCAGCTTTCGTTAAACGATCTACTACCACCAAAATAGTATTTTTACCACCAGAGGTGGGTAACTCCACAATAAAGTCCATTGAAATAGACCCCCAAGGGCGAGACGGTACAGGTAGCGGTTTAAGAAGACCAGTAGGTGAAACGCGAGGAACCTTGTACCGGGCACAAACTTCACAAGAGCGGACATAGTCATTCACATCCTTCAAGCAGGTAGGCCACCAAAAAAAACGAGTTAACAATTCCTGCGTCTTCTGTACCCCCCTATGACCAGCCAATTTAGAGTCGTGGACCAATTTGAGAACTCGAAGTCTTACAGCCTCTGGGACATAAATACATCGATCTCTAAGCCACACACCATTCCGAAGGACAAGATTCACATTGTCAGGTGGAGCTGCAAGAAATACGTCACCGTCATAGGCCAGCTTGATCTCCTGCCACAAGTCCCGGTTCCGGAGCACTCCAACGAAATTGGCCTCCGACAAGATGGTCTTCGACGGGGTCCCAGGCACGGAATCCACGGTATGGATTCGGGATAATGCGTCAGCTTTCCCATTACGTGAACCTGGGCGGTACGAAATAATAAAATTAAACTGGTTCAAGAACAAACTCCACCTAGCTTGTCGAGGAGAAAGACACCTGGCAGACTTAAGGAATTCCAAATTGCGATGATCCGTGAGTACTACTACCTGCTGAGTTGCCCCCTGCAAATGGTGTCTCCATTCCTTAAAG
This sequence comes from Oophaga sylvatica, assembly GCA_033576555.1. Lineage (NCBI taxonomy): Eukaryota > Metazoa > Chordata > Amphibia > Anura > Dendrobatidae > Oophaga > Oophaga sylvatica. Next base: position 11,416 of record JARQOD010002248.1, read on the forward strand.
GCAGAAATAATTGCCAAAAGTTCCTTATCTGCCACATCATAGTTAAGTTCTGCAGAAGATAACCTACGAGAGAAGAAGGCACACGGGTGCAGCAAACCTTTGTCTCCGGTACGTTGTGAGAGGATAGCTCCCAATGCACAGTCAGACGCGTCCACCTCCACGATAAAAGGCTGTGCAGGATCCGGATGCATCAATATTGGAGCCGTGGTAAAACAACCCTTCAGGCGATCAAAGGCTTCCTGAGCTTGCGAAGACCATTCAAACTTCTTCCCCTTCTTGGTGAGGAGAGTGATGGGACGGACAATTTCTGAAAAATTTCGGATAAACCGTCTATAAAAGTTAGCAAAGCCAATGAATCGTTGTACCTCCTTAATGTTTCCTGGTACCGGCCAGTCCAAGATTGCCTGGATCTTGCTGGACTCCATATTCAATCCCTGAGGCGAGATAACATAGCCTAAAAATTGAATTTCAGAACAATGGAACTCACACTTTTCGAGTTTGATGTACAAATGATTATCTCTCAAACGTCTAAGTACGGTCTTGACATGTTCCTGATGTTCCTGTAAGGAGTCAGAAAAGATTAAGATGTCATCAAGGTAAATTACCACATATTGGTCCAATAAATCCCTGAAAATGTCGTTGGCTAAATGTTGAAAAGCAGCAGGAGCGTTACAGAGTCCGAATGGCATCACCAAATATTCAAAATGTCCATACCGGCATCTAAAAGCTGTCTTCCATTCGTCTCCGGGCCGTATACGGAGTAAATTATATGCCCCACGAAGATCTAATTTGGTAAATACCTTGGCCTGGCGAACTCTTTCCAACAATTCTGGAATTAGGGGCAACGGGTACCTGTTACGAATGGTTACCTTATTTAACTCCCGATAGTCAATGCAGGGTCTTAGAGTACCATCCTTCTTCTTTACAAAGAATATTGGAGCTCCCGCTGGTGAAGAAGATGGTCGGATAAACCCCTTGGCTAAATTCTCATCTATATACTCTCGTAAAGATTTTAATTCCGGAGCCGCCAACGGGTAAACATGGCCGAAAGGAATCGCTGCTCCAGGAAGCAATTCTATGGGCAGTCATACGGTCTATGTGGGGGAAGTTGATCTGCCTTCCTTTTATCACAAATGTCTGAGAATTCCTGATATATCAGAGGGAGAGTAGGTACCTGTATCACCTCTTCCAAGTTCTGGGTAACTGGAGCCGCTACAGTTGGACTGATGGTAGAACTGCACTTCGGGAGAAAGGTTATCTCCTTGGTTTCCCAATTGATGATTGGATTTTGTGACCGTAACCAGGAATTCCTAAAATTACAGGAAAATGAGGAGAAGATATTAACATGAATGAAAGTGTTTCTTGATGGTCTGGTTCCATCTTACACTCCAGAGGCACTGTCTCCCGATCTACTGGTCCAGAAACTAATGGGGAACCATCCACCGTTTCCATAGTGATTGGTGAAGCTCTTAGTTGTGTCTTTATACCATGTTCCTTTGCAAAAGAAGAATCCATGAAATTCCCACCTGCTCCAGAGTCTATCATGGCAGAACTTGATATCCACTGTTCCTCCCACTGAATCTGTATAGGAAGAGAACAATGTGAATATTTCTCCCCTTGATCTTTAGGGGAAGTCGGCATCAGTATTGGGGGAAAAACCGCATCTAGATGTAGACTGGTTTCCGAAACTTCAGACTCAGCGTCTGTGTTATCATAATCCCCTACTACCGCCAACACCTTGTTGGGTCGCCTAGGACATTTAGGACAATTGATGAGGAAATGGTCCGATTGACCACAATAGAAACATAAGCGCTCACGGAGACGGTGTTCGCGGCGTTCATTATTCTCACGTCTCTGCAGTGAGTCCACCTGCATAGGCACCTCCTCAGCCTCTCGCGGGTTTTTGCCTGTGGTTTCCCTGGACGGAAGAGAGTAATTAGTAATGCGATTTACAGCGGCCCATTTTTCTTGTCTGCGTTCAGTTAAACGGATATCAATACGTACACAGTGCTGTATAAACAATTCAAACTCCTGTGGAGACTCTGAACGAGCTAGCTCATCCTTGATTGCATTTGACAAACCTTTTCTAAAGATTGGTAATAAAGCATTGTTTTCCCACTGGGTGTCCACCACTAACCTTTTAAATTCAGTAACATATTCTATGACTGACCGTTTCCCCTGGCGTAAGGAAAGCAAGGCAGATTCAGCGGTAGCACGGCGGTTGGGATCGTCGAACATTTGCGCCATAGCTGCCAGAAAATTGTCCAAATTATTTAGACGGGTATCATGACTTTCAACCATAGGATTTGCCCAAGCCAGTGCACGTGATGTCAACAACATAATAATACATAGAACCTTAGATCTATCAGACCGGTAGTAGGAGGCATGTACATCAAAAAATAATATACATTGATTAACAAACCCACGGAATTGACTTCGGTCACCATTAAAACGGAATGGAGGCAATTTGGGCATACTGGTGGATGAGGTAGGCTCAGTAGGTAAGGCCTCCAGGACTCCTAACCTAGAACGTAGATCTTGGAGAGCCTGACCAAACCCCTGTGCATTGTGGTTAACCCGAGACTCCAAGTCTCTAATCTGATTGAGTGCAGCCGCCACCTCCTGCTGCAAGGAGTTAACTATGGTGAACAATTTGTCTGCCCGTGTCTCCGTCATTGCCCCAGCAGAATCCTCTTTTTTTGGCTGGAATATCCTGTAATACTATTGTAGGAACTCGAGGATTCTGATAGCGTGGGGCAATGAACAATCAGAGACGGGTTTCTTTGAATGCAAATAATGTATTTGTGAAACAGCAAAACACCCAAAAACAATATTCAAACAACCCGTAGTGACATGCAATGAGTCCATATATATATACACAAGTCCAGTTATATGAATCCGGATATATAAGTCTTTGAACCTCTATAGCGAGGGTGGTAAAGTTCTTACGACGGAGTCCTCACACAAATGTGACCACAAGGTAAGTCTGATGCACAGATAACGTGGCTGGATTTACACACTGCTGGTGTGTGAAGAGTCAGATCCAGGTATGAAGAAAACACAGGGAAGTCCAGGAACAAGTTAATCTCAGTTGTGGCTTAATTCAGTGAAGTCCAACAACAAGTTCATATGTCAGTAAGGTTCCAGTAACAGTTCCAACAGCTCTCACCAGAGGTAATGCACAAAGGGTTAAACAGCAACAGTTCAGAAACACAGTTCTTATCAGATGGAGTGAACCAAGGGTTAAATTCCCAAGTCAACAGTTTAGTGATAACACAGTACTTTGTGCAACTTACATATGCAGAGAATGTCCAGAGCCATGGGTAGAAACTGCTGTGGCTGAGAAACACCTGAAGATAAGGCTATGCACTTTCCTAGTAAACACACAAAAGATCTGTGAGGAACAAAGCAGCTGGGTTGCAGGGAAACGGAAGCAGAATATTCCAGCAGTGAAGCCAACACCTGAGCCAGGCTTTAAACAAACGAACAGGAAGTAGGGCACACAAAACAGCAAACTCCATTTTAACAAAGGGCAAAATCATTGACAAAGTTACCTAGAAAACCTGGAATACTGACAGCATGATGGATATGGAATTACTGGTATTAAAATCTAACTTCAAATCTGAGAAAGATAGAAAGGTTTCGGAATATAAGCTCATCATGACCTTTGACACTCTTAGTGCTGGAATGAATAGATCACACGGATTCATGTCATTCTATATCAATTAAGGAATCTGCGTCTCTGCCCTTCCAGGGGCATGAAAACACAAAACCAGACCCCAATCAGAGGGCAATAAAACTTTCTATCCTTATCTAGGAACTGTTCCAATATTTATGTTCATCCCTCTGGCATAATGACAGTTCTGCTGCACGTCACTTGTCTTACCTATTGCACTATTCCTGTGTCCTGTTGTGTATAGAAATATGTGATTCTTCATTTTTTGTTTTAGTCTTTGCCTGATGAAGAGACGTGAGTAGCCTCGAAAGCTTGCAATTTGTTACCATCTTTTCAGTTATCCATTAAAAGGTATCAACCACTGAGGACTCTCAAGTCTAAATATTTTTCTATCTACTGGCTAACACGGTACGAAGATACACATCTTTCCTAATTTCAAGAATAAAAATAAAGACCCTGCAAATATAAACGCATATATGCACATGGCAACAAGAAATGGAACAGCACACCACCCAAAAATTAGTTTACAAAATATAGTGTTGTAAATTTAAGAATAAAAGTCCACTTTTGTATTTATGAATAATGCTTAAGGAACGCTATGTTAAACCATAACATAGTGAAGACAATGGATTTTGTAATAGTCACTCATCATCATCATTGCAATTTATATGTGACAGTCACAAACATTTCAATTATTTAAGTTAATAAAATCGTTACTTTGTACAGCATGTATGACATGTCCAGCATGGACTCATCAATGTGATGACGCAATAATGTACGATAAAAAATAACCATTTAAAAAAACATTATGCATTGTCACAATTTAAGTGTGTGCCTGCAAGTGTAGGTGAAACAAAGGCTACGGATAGCAAAGGTATATTCTATGTCTGTATCAGGCAGTGGACAGCCTCTGATGGGTAATGGCGATGTTATACTGTACGTCAATAAAGTCTGCGGCTGCAATCATGCATTTTTTGCTTGTACAGTGTTGAAGAGGGTAAAAGCATGTCTGGTTGCGCAAGGCTTTATCCATCAACACTACCTTCCTACTGTCACGCGTAGGGTAGGGTAGCGTGTGTCTATTAGATGACTCTCTATAAAATGTGACCTTACGCAGCGTTATTCTGCCCTAGGGACGCCAAAAATACGACAGCAGTAATCATTTACTGTCTAATACTCCACCTATGACCAACAAAAAAAGCACGTTCCCTCTTTAACAATCTACAAGACTAACAAGCATAATGGTTGACGCTGACTTTATTGAGGTACAGTATTACATCGACATTGTCCATGAGTAACTATGCACTGTGATACCTATATACCATTATTAATTTATATCTGTTGTGGTTGTTTCAACAGCACTTGCAGGTATAACTACCTATTGTCAGTATGCATGATGCACTTTCTAGATGTAATAATTTATTATTGCACATTATTACCAGGTTTAGATGCTGGCCATTTCATATATGGTGTGTGAAGTTACAGTTGGCATCAGTATGTGTATTTTATAATGTCTGTCATAAATATAACTCGTGATGATGATGATGAGGATGTTTATGATTCGTACATCCATTGACTGCATTATCTTACAGGTACAGATAAAGTTCCTTAAAAAGCATTAATTGATAAGTATGAAATGTACTTTTATGCATTAATTTCAAAAAGTGAACACTATGTTTTAGTTTTTGTTACCATTTCTAATAGACATGTGCAGATATGCGCTGTGATGACAAATTATTATTTGTCCATATTTGTTATAAAAATTTATCATTCTAGGCCTGGAAAACTTCACAATTTCCTGTTTTAAGCATAACAATCAGGGTGACGGCTCTTCCCTATTTGGAGCATGTTCGACATGGGTTTTTCTGTGCATGTGTAGGGAACAGGAGACTTCTTGCCGGACACACAGCAGGGGAACAGCTGGCGTTACTGAACCCCACTAACACTATAGCTTGTGTATTGGTCTGTGGACACGACACTTCTGAGCAGCAACTGGCAGTGTTGTAGCCCAGGGAGTAGAGTTCAGGTGGTAGAAAGATGAACATGACAGGAGACATGGATAACGTTGCGAACCAGTTATTTAATCTGAAAACGGACAGACAAATTCAGGCGAGATCCATGCCTTGTTCATTTTCAGAAAAGTAAGCCGGTCTACATTATCGGAGGATAGTCGCATGCGACGGTCTGTTAGTACACCACCTGCAGCACTAAAGACGCGCTCCGATAATACACTGGCAGCAGGGCAAGCCAGCACCTCCAATGCATACTGGCTAAGCTCTGGCCATGTATCCAGCTTAGAGACCCAAAACTTGAATGGGGAAGAGCCATCTGGGAGTACACTGAGAGGGAAAGACATGTAGTCTGTCACCATCTTACGGAAACGTTGCCTCCTGCTGACTGGAGCCGTCTCGGATGGTGTAGCCTTTTGTGGCGCTGCCACAAAACTTCGCCACATTTGGAACATACTGGTCTTGCCCTGTGCAGAGGCGCTGCTTGTGCTCCCTCTTGTTGCAGAGCTGTCTCCACTGCCTCGACGCACAGAGCTGCTTTGTAAAGCAGTAGCAGCAGCAGTGCTCTCGGCTGGAATGGAGAACATTATGGATTGCAACAGTGTGTCTTGGTACTCCCGCATTTTACGCTCCCGGTTCAACGGTGTGATGAGGCTTTGTAAGTTGTCCCGGTAGCGAGGGTCTAGGAGGGTGTACACCCAATAATCAGACGTGGTGAGAATGTGGGCGATGCGGCGGTCGTTTCTCAGGCACTGCAGCATGAAATCAACCATGTGCTGCAGACTCCCAACTGGCCAAGAAACGCTGTCCCCTGCAAGAGGCGTCATCTCTGCCTGCTCTGCATCACCCCACCCTCGCTCTACATACTGACTACAGCGTTGTGTACCTCCCTCTGGAGCGATGTCCTCCTCCTCCATTGACTCCTCCTCATCCTCCTCACAAAGTGAGCCCTGCCCAGCCCTTTGTGAGGAACCACGTTGCGCTGACTGTCCAGAAGGTGATGGAATTTGTGACTCCTCATCCTCCACCTCTTCCATAACCTCATCCCTTAGTGCTTGCAGTGTTTTTTGAAGCAGGCAGATAAGGGGGACAGTCAGGCTGACTAGTGCATCATCTGCACTCGCCATCCGCGTTGACTCATCAAACGCACGCAAAACGTGGCAGATGTCCTTCATAGAGGCCCACTCAGTAGTGGTGAAGTGTGAACGGCGCAAATTGCGAGTTGATTGCGCCTGATGCAGCTGATACTCCATTACTGCTGGCTGCTGCTCACACAACCGCTCCAACATATGTAACGTGGAATTCCACCTGGTGGGTACGTCACATATGATGCGATGTTCAGGAAGGCGATATCTGTGTTGCAGAGCTGCAATGCGCGATCTGGCCATGCTGGAACGTCGCAAGTGAGCGCACTCTAGGGGACCTTGTACAGCAGTGCATCAAGATCCAGATAGTCCCTCAAAAAACTCTGCACGACCAAGTTGAGCACATGTGCCAGACATGGTATGTGAGTGAGGTTGCCAAGGCCCAGAGCTGCCACCAGATTTCGGCCATTGTCACACACTACCAAGCCTGGCTGGAGATTCGCTGGCAAAAACCACACGTCGCTCTCCTGCTTGATGGCATTCCAGAGCTCCTGCGCTGTGTGGCTTCGATTCCCCATGGAAATTAATTTCAGGACGGCCTGTTGACGTTTGGCCATGGCTGTGCTCATATCGGTCGCAACAGGTAAGCGTTCACGGGTCCATGTGGAGGTAGACCATGACGGCTCCTGCAGCGATGATTCTGAGGAACTGGAGTAGGAGGAGGAGTCAATGTGGACAGACTGGATTCCTGCAATCCTTGGAGTTGGCAGAACACGTACAGCGCCACTCGCAAGATCTGTACCCGGCTCCACAACATTGACCCAATGGGCAGTGAGGGAAATGTATCGTCCCTGGCCATGGGTACTGGTCCACGCATCGGTGGTCAGGTGGACCTTGCTACTGATGGCGTTTAGTAGCGCATGTTTAATTTTTCCCTCAACATGCTTTTGCAGACCAGGGACGGCTTGCCTGCTGAAATAAAATCGGCTGGGCACATTGTATTGTGGGACTGCCAATGCCATTAAGTTACGGAAACTGTCAGTCTCCACCAGCCTGAATGACAGCATTTCAAGGGACAGGAGTTTTGCAATGCCAGCATTCAGAGCCTGTGCTCGTGGATGGTTTGCCGAGTATGGCCGTCTTTTATCCCATGCCTGTGCTACCGATGGCTGTTTTGTGGCCTGGGAGTGTGAGGATGACAGGGAACTTGCAGCTGTGGGTGGAATAACACTGGGTCTCTGGACAACAGTGACAGAGGTTCTTCCATGGCGATCCTGTGAGGAAGCCGAACCAGCTGTGTGTGAGCTGGAGGAAGAGGCTCCAACACGAGCTGAAGATGTAGGTGCTGCTGTAGGTTGGCCTACATCTCCAGTGTGTCTTTGTAACTCAACCACGTGCTTTGTCCGCACATGTTTCCACATATTTGTGGTATTAAGGTTACTGACACTTTTACCTCTTTTTACTTTTTGATTACACAGCTTGCATTTGACATAGCAAATATCATCTGCAAGTGTGTCAAAAAAGGACCACGCAGTGCAAATCCTGGGAGCGCCCGTTTTGGCTGTTGTAAGAGAACTGCTACGAACGGGTGCCAAACTGGAGGCTACAGGCAACCGAGTCTGCAGCCTACCTCTCCCTACTGTTTGGACCGTTGGGGCAATCTCTTCCTCAGAGCTGCTCCCACCACCTTCCTGTTCCTCACGCCATGTTGGGTCTTGGACCTCATCATCTCCAGTACCCTCTTCCAACACCTGCTGCTGTTGGGTGGTCTGGCCAGCACCATGCTCAACAGAAACTGGCACCTGAGTCTCATCATCATCAGATGCGTTCTGCGGTGTGCTGACCATCGGCACTGGCTCACCCGCCTCTTCAGATTCAGAGAGACACAGCTGTTGCGCATCACTGCATACTCCCTCTTCTTCACATTCCAGAATGCTGCTTGGCTGGGCCCCTGTTTGCAAGCCAACAGATTCTGAGAACAGAAGCAGAGACTCAGCTGGCTCCTTTACAGAGCTCTCTGACTGCCTGGGCAATTTGGCAGGCGGTGAAGAGACAGATGGTTGTTCAACAGTACTGTGGTCCTGAGAGGAGGTGGAAGCAATTGAAGTCGATGCATTGGCTGCCATCCAACCAACAACGGCTTCAATTTGTTCTTCCCGCAGCAGGGGGGTACGCCGAGCTCCTACAAAAGTGCGCATAAAGGAACGCTCACGGGGAAAACTGGTGGATGCTGTGTCACTGGGTGGGGCAGCAGCCACAGAATCCCACGTCCTCTCCCTGCTGAAACTCCACGACCACGTGCCTTACTCCCTGCCTTCTTCATCTTGGTAGATTGATAAAGAAAGTCAGAAAAGTTATAAGGTCTAAGTGTGGTTATTCCTCAGAGACTGCAGTGAACACTGCAGACAACTGTTCACTAGCTGTGAAAGGCCCCTTTGTGTACTTCTATAGTGTTTGCAACCAATGTATTGTATACGGATGGAAGCGCGTCACACTAATAGATTAGATTTTTTTAAAATAGAATGGAGCAGCACCAATTAGAGAAAAATGTCAAGGATGAGGCAGTGACACACGCTCAGCAGACTACAACCAGCAGTGGTTGAAGAACTAACTGGAGCGTAATCTGCACTCAAAAAATGAAAAGCTCACAGACTACAGTGAACACTGCAGACAACTGTTCACTAGCTGTAAAAGGCCCCTTTGTGTACTTCTATAGTGTTTGCAACCAATGTATTGTATACGGATGGAAGCGCGTCACACTAATAGATTAGATTTTTTTAAAATAGAATGGAGCAGCACCAATTAGAGAAAAATGTCAAGGATGAGGCAGTGACACACGCTCAGCAGACTACAACCAGCAGTGGTTGAAGAACTAACTGGAGCGTAATCTGCACTCAAAAAATGAAAAGCTCACAGACTACAGTGAACACTGCAGACAACTGTTCACTAGCTGTAAAAGGCCCCTTTGTGTACTTCTATAATGTTTGCAACCAATGTATTGTATACGGATGGAAGCGCGTCACACTAATAGATTAGATTTTTTTAAAATAGAATGGAGCAGCACCAATTAGAGAAAAATGTCAAGGATGAGGCAGTGACACACGCTCAGCAGACTACAACCAGCAGTGGTTGAAGAACTAACTGGAGCGTGATCTGCACTCAAAAAATGAAAACCTCACAGACTACAGTGAACACTGCACACAACTGTTCACTAGCTGTGAAAGGCTCCTTTCTGTACTTCTATAGTGTTTGCAACCAATGTATTGTATACGGATGGAAGCGCGTCACACTAATAGATCACTGTTAATTTCAATTGAATGGAGCTGCACCAATTCCACAAAATAAAATAAAAAAAAGAGTCAGTGAGTGACACGTGCAGATGCCTACAAACAGCGGTGGATGCAGAGCAAACTGCAGCGTCACCTGCACTCTCACACATACACCTTGCACAGAGCTGTTAAAACAACACTGCAAGGCAAAAGGAAGCTTTACACAGCGGTTGGTAAACTAGCCTGCCTAAAGCACAGTACACAAAATCGCAATCTCTAACTGTCCCTCAGAGTCAGCAGAGCAGCGTTCTGTCCCTAACTGAGTTCACAGCACAGTGACGCTAAAATGGCGGCGGCGCCTTTTATAGTGCATTCTGACATCATTTCAGCAGCCAATCACAGCCATGCCATTAGTTAAGATGACCGCAGCATTACAGCATGTGCCCACACTTCGTAGGATTCCGCATTGGCTGACTAAAATCACAGTGCCTCTCAAAGAATTATGGGAACTTCCGATTCCGGTATACGATATAGGAAAAATATTGGAACTAAGTATCGGAATTCCGATACAGCGAATATCGGCCGATACCCGATACTTACGGTATCGGAATGCTCAACACTAATAGTAATACTAATAATGAAGCATCTGTAGCAGGGAGTTATCTGTCTGACATATTTCTGTAGTCAGTTATCCTTAAAGAGACATCCTTATAGAGACAGACCAAGGTCCAGACAGACCTATGAGTCTGAATTTATAACAAGTTAACAGCACATGAAACAGGTCAGATGTGATCAGGAGGGAGGGCCAGCAGGCAGATTGGTTACAGACACAGGAGGGATTAATTAGAAGTCAGAAGACAAAATACAAGAGAAATAGAGCCAAATGGACAGAAAAGGCCAAGTGACTGTTAGCATCTATGAAATAAGGTATTGCTGCAGTCATTAGACATACCAAGAGTAGCAGAGAGATGCAGGATGATTGGGATCAGGAAAGATGGGTTATATTATTGCTGCAGTCATTAGACATACCAAGAGTAGCAGAGAGATGCAGGATGATTGGGATCAGGAAAGATGGGTTATATTATTGCTGCAGTCATTAGACATACCAAGAGTAGCAGAGAGACGCAGGATGATTGGGATCAGGAAAGATGGGTTATATTATTGCTGCAGTCATTAGTAGAGTTGAGCGATACTTTCCGATATGCTAAAGTATCGGAATCGGAATGGTATCGCCGATATCACTAAAATATCGGCGATACCCGATACCGATACCGGAAGTCCCATGTAAGTCTATGGGAACAAAATATCGCAACTAAAAAAACCCCATTCTTTCCTTGTAAACACTAAATATACACACATAGAATACATATATATATATATATACATGTCATTGTGACATATATATATACATATATGTATAGTTTATACACTTCTACATAGTAAAATATCCTTTGATTCAATTGCCGGGTAAAGCCGGCTTCAGTGAAAAGACAGAAGCACCCGACATGAAATGACACTTGGTGTACATAGGGTTAAACATTTCTTTTCATGTCCTTTGCTATCTAATTTGCACAAACAATTAAATCAGACTATGTGTGCAAAATTTCACACCTGTAGGGGTTAATTAAAGGTGTAAATTCGTTGTAAAAAAAACGGACTTTTTTGCTACGAATTTACACCTTTAATTAACCCCTAGAGGTGTGAAATTTTGCACACATAGTCTGATTTAATTGTTTGTGCAAATTAGATAGCAAAGGACATGAAAAGACATGGTTAACCCTATGTACACCAAGTGTCATTTCATGTCGGGTCACCCGACATGAAATGACACTTGGTGTACATAGGGTTAAACATTTCTTTTCATGTCCTTTGCTATCTAATTTGCACAAACAATTAAATCAGACTATGTGTGCAAAATTTCACACCTCTAGGGGTTAATTAAAGGTGTAAATTCGTTGTAAAAAAAACGGACTTTTTTGCTACGAATTTACACCTTTAATTAACCCCTAGAGGTGTGAAATTTTGCACACATAGTCTGATTTAATTGTTTGTGCAAATTAGATAGCAAAGGACATGAAAAGACATGGTTAACCCTATGTACACCAAGTGTCATTTCATGTCGGGTTCTGCATTTTCACAAAAGCGGCAATTGAATTAGCGGCTATTATACTATGTAGAAGTGTATGAACTACAAATATAAATATATATATTATGTGTCACAAATTCAATGACATGTATATATATATATATATGAGGTGTAAAATTGCTGAAAAAAAATGCGTGGGCTCCCGCCCTATTTTCGCAACCAGACAGACAAAGCCAGTGAGTGGGGGCAGATAATAATAGCCCAGAGAGGGACCATTATTTTTGCCCCCCCCGGCTACTAACATCTGCCCCCAGACACCCCAGGAAAGACAAATCTATAATTAGATTCGCCCTTTCTGGCACTTTGCCCGTCTATTCCCATTGCCCTGTAGCGGTGGCGAATGGGTTAATATGGGGTTAAAGCCACCTTGCTATTGAAAGGTGACCTTAAGCCAGGTTAATAATTGAGAGCTGTCAATTAGACAACTATCAATTATTAATCCTATTGCATGAAATAAAAATCAAACACACACACTTTAATTAAAAATCATTTTAATGAAATAAAGACACATGTTTTTGACCATCTTTTATTTTACTGCAAAAACCATTTCCTGTAATAAAAATAAAATAAAAAAGCAAAATTATTCTTACCTATCCCATGCACAGTCAGGTCCCACGGTGTAATCCTTCAGAAAGGGTTAATGTTTACTGCAGGGACCGCAGCTAATGCTGCAGCCTCACAGTAAACCCCAAATGAATGAGTTCCTCTCCTGCCTGACAGGAGAGTAAAGGCTGGGTGTCACATAACGATACACCAGCGATCCCGACAACGATATGCACTTGTCAGGATCGCTGGTGTATCGCTACATGATCGCTGCTGAGCTGCCAAACAGGCAGCTCAGGCAGCGATCTGGGACAGCGACACTGCGGGTAACATCGCTTAAGGGCCCGTCTCACATAGCGATATCGCTACCGAGATCGCTGCTGAGTCACTAGTTTTGTGACGCAGCAGCGAGCTCACCAGCGATATCGCTGTGTGTGACATTCAGCGACGATCAGCCCCCTGCCGGGTATCGCTGATCGTCGCAGAAATGTCAGGACCTTTTTTGATCGCTGGTTTCCCGCTGACAGGCACGCATCGCTGCGTGTGACAGGCGGGAAACCAGCGATCAAAGGTCCTGACATTTCAGCGACGATCAGCGATACCCGGCAGGGGGGCTGATCGTCGCTGAATGTCACACACAGCGATATCGCTGGTGAGCTCGCTGCTGCGTCACAAAACTAGTGACTCAGCAGCGATCTCGGTAGCGATATCGCTATGTGAGACGGGCCCTTAAGTGGAAAGCTTAATTGATTGCTTTCCACTTTCACTTCAGGTCAGCCAGGGACACAATCAGTGACGTCAGAGGGAACTGATTAACAAAAATAGGGGTTCCCTTCGAAAAAAAAATGGCGTGGGGTCCCCCCTATTTTTGTTAACCAGCCAGATGAAGCAGACCGCTGAGGCCTGGATTTTCAGGCTGTTAAGGAGCCAAGATCCATGGACCTTGCCAGCCTGATAATACCAGGCCACAGCAGTCTGCATATCTTGGCTGATTAACAAAAATAGGGGATCCCCTCGAAAAAAATTGGCGTGGGGTCCCCCCTATTTTTGTTAACCAGCCAGATGAAGCAGACCGCTGAGGCCTGGATTTTCAGGCTGTTAAGGAGCCAAGATCCATGGACCTTGCCAGCCTGATAATACCAGGCCACAGCAGTCTGCATATCTTGGCTGATTAACAAAAATAGGGGATCCCCTCGAAAAAAATTGGCGTGGGGTCCCCCCTATTTTTGTTAACCAGCCAGATGAAGCAGACCGCTGAGGCCTGGTTTTTCAGGCTGTTAAGGAGCCAAGATCCATGGACCTTGCCAGCCTGATAATACCAGGCCACAGCAGTCTGCATATCTTGGCTGATTAACAAAAATAGGGGATCCCCTCGAAAAAAATTGGCGTGGGGTCCCCCCTATTTTGTTAACCAGCCAGATGAAGCAGACCGCTGAGGCCTGGATTTTCAGGCTGTTAAGGAGCCAAGATCCATGGACCTTGCCAGCCTGATAATACCAGGCCACAGCAGTCTGCATATCTTGGCTGATTAACAAAAATAGGGGATCCCCTCGAAAAAAATTGGCGTGGGGTCCCCCCTATTTTTGTTAACCAGCCAGATGAAGCAGACCGCTGAGGCCTGGATTTTCAGGCTGTTAAGGAGCCAAGATCCATGGACCTTGCCAGCCTGATAATACCAGGCCACAGCAGTCTGCATATCTTGGCTGATTAACAAAAATAGGGGATCCCCTCGAAAAAAATTAGCGTGGGGTCCCCCCTATTTTTGTTAACCAGCCAGATGAAGCAGACCGCTGAGGCCTGGTTTTTCAGGCTGGTAAGGATCCAATATCCATGGACCTTGCAAGCCTGATAATACCAGGCCACAGCAGTCTGCTTAGCTTGGCTGGTTAACAAAAATAGGGGATCCCCTCGAAAAAAAAACGGCGTGGGGATCCCCCTATTTTTGTTAACCAGCCAAGTAAAATGCAGACTGCTGCGGCCTGGTATTAAAAGACTGTCAAGGCCCATGGATTTTGGCCCTCAACAGCCTGATAATACCAGGCTACAGCAGCCCCACATTTGGCGCATCAAAAGATGTGCCAATTGTGGCACTTTACCCGGCTCTTCCCACTTGCCCTGTAGCGGTGGCAAGCGGGGTAATAAGGGGTTATTGTCACCGTTGATTGCACGGTGACAATAAGCCCGGTTAATAATGGAGAGGTGTCAATAAGACACCGATCCATTATTAATCCCAAAGTTATTAAATGTGTAAAAAAAAGACAAAGCAAGAAAAAAGTCTTTTAATGAAATAAAAGAGACAACACAGTTTTCATTTCTTTTATTACTCTCTCATTCCTGCGACGCCATCGATCTCCTGTAAAAAAAGAAAAAAAACAAACCAACAGTATACCACCTGTCCGACGCAGTCCATAACGATAGTCCCACGACGATCCAGCTCTGCTACATCGCAATGACAGGCAGAGCCTGTCATTGCAACGCAGCACAGCTGATTACCTGCTTCCCCGGCGGTGACGTCATCGGACTGACTGCTTTACGGCCGGGATTACCCAGCAGTCACTGCAGTTATCGCGAGAAACTGCATGTGACCGCCGGGGAGAAGAGGATGGCGGCCATGAAGCAGTCCAGGACGTGACCGCCGGAGATCTTCTGCCGGGTAAGTGCCGCTGACTCCTGACAGACCCGACAGACGGACACTGACAGTGACAGACCCGACCGACGGACACAGACAGTGACAGTGACATCCCGATTCCGGTATCCGATAAGACGAAAATATCGGAACTCGGAATCGGAATTCCGATACAGCTAATATCGGCCGATACCCGATATTTGCAGTATCGGAATGCTCAACACTAGTCATTAGACATACCAAGAGTAGCAGAGAGATGCAGGATGATTGAGATCAGGAAAGAGGGTTATATTATTGCTGCAGTCATTAGACATACCTGAGGATGAAGCAGAGCGATTGTCAGAATCATAGTAATAATGAAGAAGCATAGTAATACTAATAATGAAGCATCTGTAGCAGGGAGTTATCTGTCTGACATATTTCTGTAGTCAGTTATTCTTAAAGAGACATCCTTATAGAGACAGACCAAGGCCCAGACAGACCTTTGGGCCCCGTCACACATAGCGACACACCAGCGATCCCGACAATGATATGAACTTGTCAGGATCGCTGGTGTGTCGCTACATGATCGCTGCTGAGCTGCCAAACAGGCAGCTCTCAGCAGTGATCAGGACAGCGACTATACAGGTAACAAGCGATGCACGTCACTTAGTTACCCGCAGTGTACGTTAGATACCAGCGCTCTTGTGCAGGGAGCTGGTAACCAAGGTACACATCGGGTTTCTAGGCACCGCACGGCGCTTAGAAATCCGCTGTGTACCTTGGTTACCAACTCCCCTGCACCAGCGCGCTGGTATCTAACGTACACATCGGGTTTCTAAGCACCGCCCGGCACCTAGAAACCCGATGTGTACCTTGGCTACAAGCTGATCGCTGGTCTCCTGCCTGCTACACGCAGCGATGTGTGCTGGCCAGCGGGAGACCAGTGATCAAAAAAATGTCCAGGACAATCAGCGACGATCAGCCAGCGATACCCAGCAGGGGGACTGATCGTCGCTGAAAGTCACACATAGCGATATCGCTGGGGAGATCACTGTTGCGTCACAAAACTAGTGACTCAGCAGCGATCTCGCTAGCGATCTTGCTATGTGAGATGGGGGGGCTTTTGAGTCTGAATTTATAACAAGTTAACAGCACATGAAACAGGTCAGGTGTGATCAGGAGGGAGGGCCAGCAGGCAGATTGGTTACAGACACAGGAGGGGATTAATTAGAAGTCAGAAGACAAAATACAAGGGAAATAGAGCCAAATGGACAGAAAAGGCCAAGTGACTGTTAGCATCTATGAAATAAGGTATTGCTGCAGTCATTAGACATACCAAGAGTAGCAGAGAGATGCAGGATGATTGGGATCAGGAAAGATGGGTTATATTATTGCTGCAGTCATTAGACATACCAAGAGTAGCAGAGAGATGCAGGATGATTGGGATCAGGAAAGATGGGTTATATTATTGCTGCAGTCATTAGACATACCAAGAGTAGCAGAGAGATGCAGGATGATTGGGATCAGAAAGATAGGTTATATTATTGCTGCAGTCATTAGACATACCAAGAGTAGCAGAGAGATGCAGGATGATTGGGATCAGGAAAGATGGGTTATATTATTGCTGCAGTCATTAGACATACCAAGAGTAGCAGAGAGATGCAGTAATGATTGGGATCAGGAAAGAGGGGTTATATTATTGCTGCAGTCATTAGACATACCTGAGGATGAAGCAGAGCGATTGTCAGAATCATAGTAATAATGAAGAAGCATAGTAATACTAATAATGAAGCATCTGTAGCAGGGAGTTATCTGTCTGACATATTTCTGTAGTCAGTTATCCTTAAAGAGACATCCTTATAGAGACAGACCAAGGTCCAGACAGACCTATGAGTCTGAATTTGTAACAAGTTAACAGCACATGAAACAGGTCAGGTGTGATCAGGAGGGAGGGCCAGCAGGCAGATTGGTTACAGACACAGGAGGGGATTAATTAGAAGTCAGAAGACAAAATACAAGAGAAATAGAGCCAAATGGACAGAAAAGGCCAAGTGACTGTTAGCATCTATGAAATAAGGTATTGCTGCAGTCATTAGACATACCAAGAGTAGCAGAGAGATGCAGGATGATTGGGATCAGGAAGATGGTTATATTATTGCTGGCTGCAGTCATTAGACATACCAAGAGTACAGAGAGATGCAGGATGATTGGGATCAGGAAAGATGGGTTATATTATTGCTGGCTGCAGTCATTAGACATACCAAGAGTAGCAGAGAGATGCAGGATGATTGGGATCAGGAAAGATGGGTTATATTATTGCTGCTGCAGTTATTAGACATACCAAGAGTAGCAGAGAGATGCAGGATGATTGGATCAGGAAGATGGGTTATATTATTGCTGCAGTCATTAGACATACCAAGAGTAGCAGAGAGATGCAGGATGATTGGGATCAGGAAAGATGGGTTATATTATTGCTGGCTGCAGTCATTAGACATACCAAGAGTAGCAGAGAGATGCAGGATGATTGGGATCAGGAAAGATGGGTTATATTATTGCTGCAGTCATTAGACATACCTGAGGATGAAGCAGAGCGATTGTCAGAATCATAGTAATAATGAAGAAACATAGTAATACTAATAATGAAGCATCTGTAGCAGGGAGTTATCTGTCTGACATATTTTTGTAGTCAGTTATCCTTAAAGAGACATCCTTATAGAGACAGACCAAGGTACAAAATAAACTACAGAAATCAGGTGTGTGCAATTTTTATGGTGCTTATTTTAGTGAACACATAAATTAACATCTCTGACATAATTTTAGGCTATTTGCTTTACTTAGAAAAATTGCAAGTCTAGTATATATGTGTGTATCAATTAAATTACTGAATAGATACGATAAAGGGCTTAGTGCAGCAGATTATAGCCTTCAAGTGTAGCACCACATAGATGGGGAATATTTCATATACAAGCCAGAGGGACTATGATGTGTTGTAAATTGGCTTAGTGCCCATAAGGGAGATATGCAAGGTTAATGTCTATGCAGATAGTATGCATGGGGGATAAATAGCAAAATGCATGTAAAGAGAGTTAAAGTACACAACCTGAGATGAGTTCACTCATCAGAGCTTGTGCCTGCTATTTTACACTTTTCTTTTCACTGACATTTTTTTCTCTCTGGTTGCTGTTTTTTTTATTTTAGCTTTTTCTTTTCAGACAAAAGTTTACACCAAGCACTATCTCACACACACACACAGTTAAGTAAAGTACTGACACAAGCACCATATTCATAAAAAAATATCGTCCCACTCGTCCCGTTCATCCCAACAACGCTATTCAGTGAAGGAGGCATATGCTTTCCTTGCCTCCGACACTGATAGCGAAGGAGAGGATCCCACATTTCTTTGTTTTCAGATTCGGCGTCCTCTTCCTCCTCCTCATCTTCCTCCTCAGGTCCTGCTGGACTGCCACGCAGACGTCCCAGGACAGAAGATGAAGCAGCGCCTCCTATTTCAGAAGATGAACCAGCGCACCCCATTACGGACCCCATATGGACCTCGCCCCCCGAAAATTATTAACCACTGATTCCTGATTTTGTTTCAGAATCAGGAATCAAGTTTGACACTAGAGATGAGCGGTGTTCGAATCGAACTGTTCTCCAATCTCAAATTCGAGCTGTTTTGGGCGGTGTTCGAGCCGTTCAACGAACCCAAACGATTTGGAAAAAATCCGGCTGTTCGGAGTTATGTTTGATACTGTTCATGCACCAAAATCGTAACTGGATTTTTTCTCAGTAATGCTGAGAATCAATGTTAATACACAGTTTGAGTTTGCAACCAAGGTATTGGATACGGATGGAAGCGTGTCACACTAATAGATTTGAGTTTTTTTGAAATAGAATGGAGCAGCACCAATTAGCCAAAAATGTAAAGGATGAAGCAGTGACACACGCTCAGCAGACTCCAACCAGCAGTGGTTGAAGAACTAACTTGAGCGTGATCTGCACTCAAAAAAAGAGACCTCACAGACAGCCGTGAACACTGCAGACAACTGTTCAATAGCTCTGAAAGGCTCCTTTATGTACTTCTATAGTGTTTGCAACCAATGTATTGGATACGGATGGAAGCGCGTCACACTAATAGATTTGAGTTTTTTTAAATAGAATGGAGCAGCACCAATTAGCCAAAAATGTAAAGGATGAGGCAGTGACACACGCTCAGCAGTCTCCAACCAGCAGTGGTTGAAGAACTAACTTGAGCGTGATCTGCACTCAAAAAAGAGACCTCACAGACATCAGTGAACACTGCAGACAACTGTTCACTAGTTCTGAAAGGCTCCTTTATGTACTTCTATAGTGTTAGCAAAAAATGTATTGGATACGGATGGAAGTGCGTCACACTAATAGATTTGAGTTTTTTTTAAATAGAATGGAGCAGCACCAATTAGCCAAAAATGTAAAGGATGAGGCAGTGACACACGCTCAGCAGACTCCAACCAGCAGTGGTTGAATAACTAACTTGAGCGTGATCTGCACTCAAAAAAAGAGACCTCCCAGACAGCTGTGAACACTGCACACAACTGTTCACTAGCTCTGAAAGTCTCCGCTCTGTACTTCTATTAGTGTTTGCAACCAATGTATTGGATATGGATGGAAGCGCGTCACACTAATAGATGACTGTTAATTTAAATTGAATGGAGCAGCACCAATTCCATAAAAGAAAAAAAATGAGGCAGTGAGTGACACGTGCAGATGACTACAAACTGCGGTGAATGCAGACCAAACTGCAGTGTCACCTGCACTCACACACAGACCTTGCAGTGAGCTGTGAAAACAGCACTGCAAGGCAAAAGGAAGATTTACACAGCGGTTTGTCAAATAGCCTGCCTACAGAACAATTCACAAAATCGCAATCTCTAACTGTCCCTCAGAGTCAGCAGAGCAGCGTTCTGTCCCTAACTGAATTCACAGCACAGTGAAGCCAAAATGGCGGCGGCGCCTTTTATAGTGCATTCGGACATCATTTCAGCAGCCAATCACAGCCATGCCATTAGTTAACATAACCGCAGCATTACAGGATGTGCCCACACTTCTTAGGATTCCTCATTGGCTGAATAAAATCACACTGCCTCTCAAAGAATTATGGGAACTTCCGATTCCGGTATACGATATAGCAAAAGTATAGGAACTCAGTATCAGAATTCCGATACAGCGAATATCGGCTGATACCCGATACTTGCGGTATCGGAATGCTCAGCACTAATTGGCAGAAGTGGAATAGATACTTCGCTGGTACCCAGTGGCAGAAGTGGAATAGATACTCAGCTAACACTTATTGGCAGAAGTGGAATAGTTACTCAGCTAGCACTTATTGGCAGAAGTGGAATAGTTACTCAGCTAACACCTATTGGCAGAAGTGGAATAGATACTCAGCCAACACCTATTGACAGAAGTTCGGTTAATACCTTTTGGCAGAGGTTGAATAGATACTCAGCTAGTACCTATTGGCAGAAGTGGAATAGATACTTCGCTGGTACCCAGTGGCAGAAGTGGAATAGATACTCAGCTAACACTTATTGGCAGAAGTGGAATAGTTACTCAGCTAGCACTTATTGGCAGAAGTGGAATAGTTACTCAGCTAACACCTATTGGCAGAAGTGGAATAGATACTCAGCCAACACCTATTGACAGAAGTTCGGTTAATACCTTTTGGCAGAGGTTGAATAGATACTCAGCTAGTACCTATTGGCAGAAGTGGGATAGATACTTAGCTAGCGCCCATTGGCAAAAGTGGAATAGTCACTCGGCTAACACCTATTGGCAGGAGTGGAATAAACACTTAGCTAACACCTACTGGCATAAGTGAAGTAAATACTTAGCTAGCACCCATTGGCAGAAGTTGAATAGTTACTCAGTTAACACTTATTGGCAGGAGCAGAATAGATACTCAGCTAACATCTATTGATAGAAGGGAAATAGATACTCAGTTAACTCCTATTGGCAGAAGTGGAATAGATTCCTAACTAGCACCTATTGGCAGAAGTGGAATAGATAATCAGCTAACTCCTATTGCCAGAAGTGAAATAGATACTTAGTCTGCACCCGTTTGTTGAAGTGGAATAATTACTCAGCTAACTCCTATTGGCAGTAGTCTCATATCTTAAGCAATTCATTTCAAACTGAACAAACTTTATCTTGAATAATTTTGCTGGGTATTCCTCAGATTATAATTTATAACACAACTGATCGTTAACTTGATAGACGCATTTCTCTACATCTGTTAAAATACAAGTGTTTAGTATGGCGTCAGGAACCTCTAAATACAGAGCTCTATGTCAAAAAAGCTCTAAAAATTGGAGCTCCACTAAGTCTAGTCCTTCTACTGATATACCCAATCTGTCAAGTCCAACCGAATCCAGATCCCCTTTAAAAGGACAGAGGGGAAACGGGATACCTCAACTACTGACCTGAACTCTTGCCACGGTAAAGCAGCAAATAGTACGTTACCGCAGATGGATTTACTCCCTGATTTTCAAAATTCCTCGCATTCATTTCCTAGCTCTGTTAGACCCCATGATCAGACCGGGTTAGATGAAAATAGCATGGATTTATCCCATTGCCAAAAACGGAAAAATTCGGCGGGGGGGAACCGGAATAAAGGAGATGCAACACCAGATTCTGATAATACCTCAGGGGAATTCTCTTTGAATGGGAGTCCTGTTAAGCCCCTCGCTAAAAAAGGTTGTGCTGAGTCCTCAGGTACTATTTCCTGGAAACTCGACATAGTTAATTATGAGTCCTTTACACAATCAGATAAGCCAGTATCAGAAGGGGTTCTTGCAAATTTTTGTAAGTCCCTCAAAGACTCCATTCTCTCTTGTTTCGAGTCACAAAAAAATTTGATTCAGGAGGTCAGTGATAAATTCTCAAGGAGATTCGAAATTAACGAAACTCGGATTTCGCATGTAGAAGAGAAAAATGAGCTTCTTACACAACAAAATTTAAATTTAAAAGAGGAAATTTGTTTCACTAAAACTAAACTAGCCGACTTAGAGGATAGAAGTCGTAGAAACAACATTAAGTTGAGAGGGATACCAGAAACAATTACTCAAACCGACTTGTCAAACTATGCCAAAACTATGTTTAAAAAAGCGATCCCTAATCTATCTGATATACACCTAACCATTCATAGAATCCATAGACTATCCTGCCCAAAAGGCATCCCTTTGGATAAACCCAGGGATACTATCCTGAGACTCCTTTTTTTGAGACCAGAGAGAAAATTTTAAAATTCATTAGAGATAGGGGCGCTTTCCCTCCTCCATATGAACACATCAAAGTATACGCTGATTTCTCCTGGGCTACCATGGATGCCAGAAAAAACTTTAGGGAAATTACATTTAAATTGAGAGAAAAGGAAATCTCATACAGGTGGGGGTTCCCTACTAAACTGATTGTATGGTTTGGAGGTAAAAATATCATACTATTGAATCCAGAGGAAGGGAAAGACTTTCTTGAATACCTACAAAAGGATCATAAAAATAAAGATAAGGGATGAATATTCCTATATTCCCTTTAGGTAAAATTCTAAGTAATTGATTTGGTCTCACAGGCTCCTTGCCACATTTTTTTCTTTCCCCAAATTTAGGTAAGAAATCTTGTCTGGTTTCTCCCTGGTAAAGTGTGTAGTGTATATTCTGTTATTGTTTGTTACTTAGAACTAGTTCTAGTTTTCACAGGTTTCGAATTCTTGCTTCAGGATTAAATATTATAAATGGAATTCAATTTTCTTTCTTACAATGTGAGGGGTTTGAATAGCCCTTTCAAGAGATTTAGTACATGGAAAGAAATCAAATTGTATAAGGCAGATGTTATTTGTTTGCAGGAAACTAAATTTGCGAGGAGTGGCCATCCTGTCTTCCAACACAAAAATTTTCCATACATTTTCGCGGCTTATAACAATAAAAGTAAAGCGGGGGTTATGACAATTATTAGTAACAAAATAGATTTCCAATTCATCAGAGAGGAGGTGGATTCTAGGGGTCATTTTCATATCTTAATTGGCAGGTTCAACAATAAACCCTTTACGATTGTTAATATTTACGCTCCTCTTAAAAATCAGCTTTCATTTTTTAATAGGCTATAATTAGGAAAGTGGACAAAATCAAACAGGGAGATCTCCTAATGATTGGTGATTTTAACATGGTTCCTGACACCAAGTTGGATTCCTCCTCTTCCACCCGTTTGTCATCCTCTTTGGGCAAATGGATAGCCTAGAATGAGTTATATGATGTTTTTAGATGCTTAAATTCATCCTCTAAGGAATACACGCATTTCTCTAGCACCCACAATTCCTCCTTTAGAATCGACCTATTTCTTACGGACATCTTTTCCTTATCCAAATTTAATAAAGTAACGATATTAAAAAAGTCCTTTTCAGATCATTCCCCTTTGTTGGCCCAATTTGCAGTAGGCCCACCAGTAACCAATACCTTTTTATGGAAGATCAATCGGTCCATACTCAAGATTCCCAAATTTAAGAAAATCCTAAAGGAAACAATTTGCAATTACTTTAATGAAAATGATCTGGAAGGAATCGATCCTTTCACACTTTGACAAGCCCATAAGGCAGTTTTGAGGGAAAGATAATTCAATTATCGGCTAGACATAAAAGGGAAATGAGGGGGACTATTACCACTGTACAAGAAAACATAAGAAAGGTTGAGGAAAAACAGTCTCAATTGAAACCCCAGTCTCTCACCCTACACAAAGAGCTACTGAAGTTGAGACAACAACTTAGCGATCACCTTTTAACTGAATATGATTCAGTCTTAAGAGCCTCAAAATGTAACAATTACTCCTCAAAAAATAAACCCTCGCGATTTATGATGCAGAAATTGAAATCAGAGCGACTAAAAAAAAGAATACATAAAACTCATTCCTCATCGGGGATTATCAAATCCCATCCCCAGGATATTGCGGACGTTTTTTCAGAATACTTTGAAAATTTATACAATCTAGACAAGGATTCGGATACTCACACTCCTAATTTGTCAGACATTGAATCCTTTCTAGTTGATTTAAATCTGCCACAGATAAGTAAACTAGACTTAGATATTATTAATAAGCCTTTCAGTATTGAAGAAATTTCATCCGCAATTAACAAACTTAAGACTCTTAAGTCACCTGGGCCAGATGGTTTTGTCAATGAATATTACCAGTCATTCTCCAAAATTTTATCCCCGCATTTATCCTTACTTTTTGCACATGCTTCCACATTAGGTTCTTTTCCAAAAAGCATGCTGGAGGCCACAATTGTGATGATCCCTAAGGGGAAAGAAGGACTTGATAGAGTCCAAAATTTCAGACCAATCTCCCTCATTAATGGAGACATTAAATTATTTTCCAAGATGCTGGCCAATCGTCTTCAATCTATCCTTCCTAAATTAATAAATTTTATATCTTTATATCTTTATATCTGGTAGGCAGGCACCAGACGATACCCGCAGAATTCTCAACATCCTTTCACTAATAAAGTCGACTAATGTCCCATCACTCTTTGTTTCCCTAGATGGCGAGAAGGCTTTCGATAGGTTAAACTGGATATTCCTTAAATTAACCCTCTCAAAATTTGGCTTCAACGACAAATTTATTAAAAGTGTCTTTTCCCTCTACACCGAACCCAACGCAAAAATTTATGTAAACAATCATCTGTCCAAACCTATATTAATAAAAAACGGAACCGGACAGGGCTGCCCATTATCCCGGCTTCTATTCGCCCTGGCTGTTGAACCTTTAGCAGAAGCCATAAGAACTACCCCTTTAATTTCCGGTATTAAAACCAGATTCAATTGTCACAAAGTGACTCTTTTTACAGATGATATTTTTCTAACTATTACAGATCCTGTTGAGTCAGTGAAAGCTTTGACATCACTTTTGGAGGAATTTTCTAAGATTTCCTTCTTTAAAGTCAATGTTTCCAAATCTAAGGTCATGCCTTTTCATATGAAAGTTCCTGACATTGAACAGGTTATTAAGGATGCTAAATTTAAACTAGAAAAGGAACAATTGACTTATTTGGGAATTATGATTACTAATAACATGGGATCTGTGGTAACTGTTAATTTTAAAAACCTTTCTGATACTATTATTAAAGATCTGGCTCATTTCAGTACCTTAGACCTTACATTATTGGGGAAGATCTTAGTGACTAAATCTTTTATCCTGCCAAAGGTCCTATATTTTTTTAGAACTATTCCATTAAAAATTCATTTAAAAATTATAGATACTCTACAAAAGCTGCTTAATTCCTTTATTTGGAACAGCAAAAAGCCAAGGATAGCTAAAAATGCTCTATATCGCCAAAGAAACAGGGTAGGCTTTGCCTTTCCAAACCTATGGGCATATTATCAGGCCTCTTTAGTCAAGCAAAGTTTTTATTGGTTCAGCGAAGGGGAAAGCCCAGCTTGGAAGGATCTTGAGCTTGCCTATAACTACTATTCTCCATTACAAGAGGTCTTTGTTAATCATATTTTTAACCCGAAGGCTAAAGAAAATAAACATCCAACTGTAGGGGCTATCTTGGAGGCTTGGAAAAAACTAGTCAAATTAAAAAAAAGAGAGGAAAAAATTTCTATCCTGAGGAACCTGCATCTTAAATTCTTGACTCTTTTTTACAAATGTCCGATACCTTCCAACTGGACAACTTACAATATAAAGAAAATAGGGGACTTGGGAGATGGTGTGCATATCACTTCCTTTTCTAATCTGAAGGACAAATTCCATATTCCGGCAAATGAGTTCATGTCATTTCAGCTGATAAAAAATTGTCTTCAACAATTAATGAATAGTAGATCCATAAATTACAATATTATTTACCTATTAATAAATAACCCCCAACTTAAAAACAATTGGACACTTAAAAATGTGTATCTTCATTTTAACAAGGACCTGGTGTTTTCTCCTGATACTTGTTTAAAAAGATGGGAAGTGGATTTGGGTTCACCCATTACCCCAGCTCAATGGGAACATGCTCTCAGAGTATCTACGGTAATAAATCCACGACTACCATGAGTTTACATGAGTCATATTTGAAACTGGTAAACAGATGGTATTACACACCCCTAAGATTATCCCATATAAACAATGATATTTCACCTCTTTGTTGGAGGGATTGTCAGTTAAAAGGGTCTATTTACCACATTTTCTGGAGTTGCCCTAAGTTGAGCAAACTATGGCTGCAGGTAAAATTCCATGTCAATTCTCTGTCTAAAGAATTCATTGATATGACCCCTCGTATGGCACTCTTATCCTTAGACTTAGAAAACATTAGTCCTACAATCAAATTAGTAATCATACACATATTCCTAACAGTCAAAATTTTTATAGCCCAATGATGGAAGAAAGCCGATGTACCAAATTTTAGAGATATTCTTGATACTCTACGTTTACACAGTTCAATGGAGGAGAGGATGGCTATTCAATCCGGTTCTTTGAATAAATACCATCTAAAGTGGGATCTGTGGAATTCCAAATATAAATGTTTGAAACCTGAGGTACAATTGGAATTGTATACGCTTTGTTTTATTATTATTGTAAATATTACATGTTTATGTATATGTAAGAATGGAATTATCTATCCTTACTTCCTCTCCAATTCCCCTTTCCTCCCCTTCCTTTTAAATTCTTAAAATTTAATAAAGTTATTTGAAAAATAAAATACTGACCAAATACTGAATGTGTGAATATGGCCTAAAACAGACACTAGGTTTAAATGTTGGTAAACAGAAATTTAAGCAATAGGATTAAAGTCATAGACTTGTATGTTTTTATGTAGCATGTAGACCTGTAAATACAGTATACAATGAAATAGGCAGTTAACTTGTTATGTTTCTCTATTGAGCACACTTTCATGTTTTATTGCAGTTACAACTACCTATGGTGCCTTAAAGAGAGCAAGATTAAATCTACAGGTAAGGGATTGATAGCAGTTAAGATACTAAAAATGTAATTAATGTTATCAACTATTTTCAGTGATAACTGATTAAGAATTGTATATACTACAACAAGATATAATGCAAAAAAAATAAAAGAAATGTCTAAGATAAAAAAGAAATGTCTAAGATAAAGACAAAATGTAATTAAAATATAATGACTGAATAAATAAATGATAGATTATAACACATCAGTATCAAAGTTTTCACAACAGAATTCTAGCGTAACAGCAGTCAAAATTTGCAAAATTTAGGTGCACCTCAGAGCTGTGTCTAAATTTTTTCATGCCAGTTTTTCCCACTTCTGCCAAATTGGGTGGAAATGGGCCAGAATAATGGGTGTGGAGACCACTGCTCATCAAATTACTGACGAGCGACTGCATTCGCTACGCCACAAATCTCCAGCAGGGGCTGGAGTAGGATTTGTGGCGAGGAGCACACAGAGGTGCACGCCACTCATCCAGCGCTCATGATTCATGAAAAGTCACACGCATCTTCAGCAAAAAGGAGTGTCTGACTCCAGCATGCCGTCTCACCAAGATTGGTGTAAACAATGTCTGTCTATTGTTCGGGGTCATTGTATATAATGTACATTAAAGGAAGCTGAAATTATATTTATGCTGTTTATAACACAGGCAGCTTGAATTAGACACTGAGGGCGCTATTGCAGCCACATATTTTTTACTCTGAAATGCTATGGTGTATCAGAGAATACATACTGTAAGAAGCTGAGACTATGCGACTAGGATGACAGGTCCAAGAGGCAGCTCATCGGCAGCCTCTCCAAGTTTTGCTTCCTAGGACTTAAAGATCTTTCGAGGAGTGAGTATACAAAAAGACCTGTCAGTCTAGGCAGATGTTGAATAAAATATCAATTGCACACTCCTTTTGAATGAAAACAAGATTTCCTTTATTAAAGTTCAAAACATAAGAGCAACCTTTGAATGTCAACGCGTTTTGGCCAGATCGGCCTTTTTCACGACAGCTGCTAAAAAATTAAACAAAGATAAAACATAAGTATATACAGTGGTGTAACATGTATATGTGGTACACATACATGTGGGTGATTTGTATGCATATGTACAATGCAACAAGATAATACCACGGCAAGTGTCTCAATGTCACTTGCTTAATTCTATACATATCTCATCAGAGTATCAATCAGCGACCGAAATGTAGTGTCAAAAGCTTGAGAGCAAGAGAGATTTGTAGTTGAGAAGAGTAAACGTTTTAGCATAGAGTATCTGAGACATTGTAAAAGAAGCATAGAAGAAGCGCAGAATCATATAAGAAACATAGAATAAGCGTAGAACCATAAGAGAAGCACAGCGTCATAAAAATAGGTATGTCATACCACTCAGTTGGTATTCTCTTCTAGACATCGATTTCTCTTCCCTGGAGGTGGGATTTGTTAAGTTTGGGGAAATTAACGCATCATATGTGAATAACCGTTTCTCTCAAAAAAAATTAGTTAGTAAATAATTCCCTGTTAATTACCTGGAAGGTATTGTTCAAGAGATATCAGATATTAGACCCATGTAACTGTCCCTTTAATACTGGTAAGATATTGGCCCCAAGTCAGATCAGCTATAGGTCTGTGCACAATAAACATAATATATATTGGAACTCTTTATGGGTAATAGGTGTCAAGGGTCAATATTACTGAGTAGCTGGCAGCTCTATTACCTGTATTTCACAGGTCAATAATACTGAGTAGCTGGAAGCTCCATTACCTGTATTTGACAGGTCAATAATACTGAGTAGCTAGAAGCTCCATTACCTGTATTTCACAGGTCAATAATACTGAGTAGCCGGAAGCTCCATTACCTGTATTTAACAGGTCTGTACAAAATAAATATAATATATTGTATATTAGAACTCTATATAGGTAATAGGTGCCAAGGGTCAATATTATTGAGTAGATGAGCATTATATCTCCTGCCTCGACTACTGCAACACCCTTTTCTCTGGCCTCCCTGCTAACACCCTCGCACCTCTCCAGTCCATCCTTAACTCTGCTGCACGACTAATTCACCTCTCTCCTCGCTACTCCTCCGCTTCTCTGCTCTGCAAATCTCTTCACTGGCTCCCATTCCCTCAGCGTATCCAGTTCAAATTACTAATACTGACCTACAAGGCCATCTATAATCTGTCTCCTCCTTATATCTCTGAACTAATCTCCCGATATCTTCCCTCACGTAATCTCCGATCCTCCCAAGACATCCTTCTCTCCTCCACACTTATTCGCTCCTCACCCAACTGCCTCCAAGACTTCTCCCGAATATCCCCCATCCTCTGGAATTCTTTGCCCCAACACGTCCGACTATCAAACACATTCGGATCCTTCAGACGGAAACCTGAAAACCCATCTCTTCAGGAAAGCCTACAGCCTGCAATGACCCTGCTACCTCCTCACCACTACCGGAGATATTGCCTCAACCAACACCGGAACTGCTGCAAAATAATGCAAATATGGCGAAAATTTTGAAAATTTTGCAATTTTCAAACTTTGAATTTTTATTCCCTTAAAACAGAGAAATATGTCACACAAAATAGTTAAGAAATAACATTTCCCACATGTCTACTTTACATCAGCAAAATTTTGGAATCAAAATTTTTTTTTCTTAGGAAATTATAAGGGTTAAAAGTTGACCAGCGATTTCTCATTTTTACAACAAAATTTACAAAGCAATTTTGTTTAGGGACCACCTCATATTTGAAGTCACTTTGAGGGGTCTATATAGCAGAAAATACCCAAAAGTGACACTATTCTAAAAACTGCACCCCTCAAGGTACTCAAAACCACATTCAAGAAGTTTATTAACCCTTCAGGTGCTTCACAGGAGCTGAAGCAACGTGGAAGGAAAAAATGAATATTTAAATTTTTAGCCACAAAAATGATCTTTTACAAACTTTTTTTTTATTTTCACAAGGGTAAATGAAGAAAATGGACAGATAAAGTTGTTGTGCAATTTCTCCTGAGTACGCCAATACCCCATAAGTGGGGGAAAACCACTGTCTGTGCGCACAGTAGAGCTCATAAGGGAAGGAGCGCCGTTTGACTTTTTCAAACTAAAATTGGCTGGAATTGAGATTGGATGCCATGTCGCGTTTGGAGAGCCCCTGATGCGCCTAAACAGTGGAAACCCCCCACAAGTGACACCATTTTGGAAACTAGACCCACTAAGGAACTTATCTAGATCTGTTGTGAGCACTTTGAACCCCCAAGTGTTTCACAAAAGTTTATAATGCCTGGGTGTGAAAAAAAAAAGAAACAATTTTCCACAAAAATGAGTTTTTTAGTCCTAAATTTTTGATTTTTCCCAAGGATATTGGACCCCAAAAGTTGTTGGCCAATTTGTCCTGAGTACGCTGATACCCAATATGTGGGGGGAACTGTTTGGGCGCATGGCAGGGCTTGGAAAGGAAGTAGTAACGTTTTGGAATGCAGACGTTGATGGGGGTCATGTTCCGTTTGCAGTGCCCCAGATGAGCCTAAACAGTAGAAACCCCCACAAGTGACCACATTTTGGAAACTAGACCCCCTAAGGAACTTATCTAGAGCTTTGGTGAGCACTTTGAACCCCCAAGGGCTTCACACAAGTTTATAATGCCCGGGCATGAAAATAAAAAATCCTATTTTTTTCCCACAAAAATTATTTTTAGTCACTAATTTTTTATTTTCCCAAGGGTAACAGGAGAAATTGGACCACAAAAGTTGTTGTCCAATTTGTCCTGAGTACGCTGATACCTGATATGTGGGGGGAACCACTGTTTGGGCGCACGGCAGAGCTCGGAATGGAAGGAGCACCATTTGACTTTTTCCAACCAAAATTGGCTGGAATTGAGATTGGACGCCATGTTGCATTTGGAGAGCCCCTGATGTGCCTAAACAGTGGAAACCCCCCACAAGTGACCACATTTGGGAAACTAGACCCCCTAAGGAACTTATCTAGATCTTTGGTGAGCAATTTGAACCCCTAAGTGCTTCACACAAGTTTATAACGAACAGCCGTAAAAATAAAATTTTTTTTTTTTTTACAAAAATTATTTTTTTCGCCCCCAATATTTTATTTTCACAAGGGTAATGGGAGAAATTGGACCTCAAAAGTTGTCCAATTTGTCCTGAGTACGCGGATACCCAATATGTGGGAGAAAAATACTGTATGGGTACACGTTGGGGCTCGGAAGGGAAGTAGTGATGTTTTGGATTGTAGACTTTGATGGAATGGTCTGGGGGCGTCATGTCGCATTTGGAGAGCCCCTGATACGCCTAAACAGTGGAAACCCCCCACAAGTGACCCCATTTTGGAAAATAGACCCCACAAGGAACTTATCTAGATGTGTGGTGAGCGCTATGAAGCCCCAAGTGCTTCACAGAAGTTTATAACGTACAGCCGTAAAAACAAAAAAAATCATTTTTTTTTAAAAAAATGATATTTTTGCCCCCAGTTTTTTATTTTCCCAAGGGTAACAGAAGAAATAGGACAAATTGCACAATAACTCTTAGGGTCCAGAGTACGCTGATACCCCATGTGGGAGTAAACTACTGTTTGGGCGCATGGCAGAGCTCAGAAGGGAAGGAGCACCGTTTGACTTTTTCAACGCAGAATTGGCTGGAATTGAGATCAGACGCCATGTCACATTTGGAGAGCCCCTGATGTGCCTAAACAGCGGAAACCCCCCAATTCAAACTCCAACTCTAACCCCAACACACCCCTAACCCTAGTCCCAACCCTAACCACAAACCTAACCCTAACACACCCCTATTCCTAATCCCAACCATAACCCTAATACTAACTTTAGCGCCAACCCTAACCCTAACTTTAGCCGCAACCCTAACCTTAACCATAACCCTATTGGGAAAATGGAAATAAATACATTTTTTTAATTTTATTATTTTTCCCTAACTAAGGGGGTGATAAAGGGGGTTTGATTTACTATTTATAGCGGGTTTTTATGATTGGCAGCTGTCACGCTAAAAGACGCTTTTTATTGCAAAAAATAGTTTTTTACATCGCCAAATTTTGAGAGCTATAATTTTTGCATATTTTGGCACACAGAGTCATGTGAGGTCTTATTTTTTGCGGTACGAGTTGACGTTTTTATTGGTACCATTTTTGAGCACGTGACATTTTTTGATCGCTTTTTATTTCGATTTTTGGGAGGTTAGAATGAACAAAAATCAGCAATTCATGAATTTCTTTTGGGGGGGCCTTTATACCGTTCCACGTGTGGTAAAATTGATAAAGCAGTTTTATTGTTCGGGTCAGTACGATTACGGCGATACCTCATTTATATCATTTTTTTATGTTTTGGCGCTTTTATAGAATAAAAACAATTTTATATAAAAAATAATTATTTTTGCATCGCTTTATTCTGCGAGCTATAACTTTTTTATTTTTTTGCTAATGATGCTGTATGGTGGCTCATTTTTTGCGGGACAAGATGATGTTTTCAGCGGTACCATGTTTATTTATATTGGTCTTTTGATCGCGTGTTATTCCACTTTTTGTTCAGCGGTATGATGATAAAGCACTGATTTTTTGCTTTGTTTTTATTTATTTTTTTAAGGGGTTCACAAAAGGGGTTAACTAGTGGGACAGTTTTATAGGGGGGGGTCGTTACGGACGCGGCGATACCAAATATGTGTACTTTTATTGTTTTATTTTTTTTATTTACAGGAAGAAATTAATTTATTGGGAATATTTTTTTTTTCTTTATTTATTTTGGAATTTTTTTTTCACATGTTTATTTTTATTTTTTTTACTTTTTTACATTGTCCCAGGGTGGGACATCACAGTATAAAGTAAGATCGCTGGTCTCACAGTGTGCACAGCACTCTGTGAGACCAGCGATCTCACAGGCAGCGTTGCAGGCTTCTCAGTGCCTGCTCTCAGCAGGCACTGAGGAAGCCGCCTCCTTCCAGGACCCCGGCGCCATCTTGGATCCGGGTCCTGGGAGGGAGAAAGCCCTCAGAACAGCGCGATCACATCGCGCTGTTCTGAGGGTCTCAGGGGGGCGCGCAGGGAGAGGGCTCCCCTGTGCCCCCGATACACCGCGATCATGTTTGATCGCGGTGTGCAAGGGGTTAATGTTCCGGGACCGGTCCGTGACCGCTCCTGGCACACAGTCCCGGGTGTCAGCTGTGATAATCAGCTGACACCCGGCGTCGATTAGCTGGGCTCCCCACGGGATCGCAGCTGATCGCTATGACGTACTATCCCGTCCATGGTCAGATTGTCACGGGTTTTATGGACGGGATAGTACGTCAGATGTCAGAGAGTGGTTAACATCAAAAAGCGTGATAAGAACGTATCAGGCTTGAAATAGCCAGTAGGGGCCAGTGTGCCTCCTGAATGCGGTATCCACCGCTAATGTGGCTGATGCTGTGGGAGCAGCTGTAGAAAAGGGCAGTCGTGCCTGTATGTGCGGTATCCTGACAGCGGATACCGCACATACAGGCACGACTGCCCTTTTCTACAGCTGCTCCCACAGCATCAGCCACATTAGCGGTGGATACCGCATTCAGGAGGCACACTGGCCCCTACTGGCTATTTCAAGCCTGATACGTTCTTATCACGCTTTTTGATGTTAAGATATACTATTTATGGGCATATTCATTAAGGAGTCTGTTTCATATGATATTGTGAAGTTACTGACGAAGGTCTTATCGACCGAAACGTTTTCAGATATACTACCATTAAAACATCCCTTTCATAAGATGAGTACTTAGTCTTTTCTATATTATAATATTGGTGTGGGAACCTAGACTTCAAGCACCACCATATCAATAGTTGTGCTTACGACTTTTTCTTCATAGGAAATGAATATATGTCCCATAGGAATACTGCACTCAGCCACAGATAAATCTAATCTAAAGCCCAAGGATGTCCAGAATATCGTAAATACATATAAATCGGACAAAGATCTGGGGAATAAAACTAGTCAGAATGATAATATCAAGATACTACCCAGAATTCCATACACTATTTAGAGGGCCAGACTAAAAATAATCAAAAATACTGATCAAAATAGCAAAATAACGAAAATATCCAAAAAAGTCTGACCCCCAAAAAGGAGGGGCTAATAGAAAAGGAAAAGCAATAGTGATTCCAATGCAGGATTAAATCAATCTTATATGGTATAACCAAATACTATTACCTTGTGACATGATGTGGCTAGATGCAGCAGAGCCGAATGGGACAAAAAAGAAGCCCCGATGCGTGTTTCACCATCCTCGGTTTCCTCAGGAGGCATAGTGAGACGTGCTGGGCACAGGGTTTAAATAGGAAGTGATGTGGATAGCAAATGAATCAGTATAACTCCATTCAAAGACCCCCACCCTATGGTGACGCAGACCGGGGAGCGCCATGCATTGTGGGAAGAAACCGCTCGTCAGCGTCTGCCGTTGCTATGGCAACGCGCCAGTGTGGCGGCACCACAGGCCGGGCGTAGTAAGAAGTAAATCTAAGCGAATCGACGCGCTGTTCAATGTGATGTCCCGCCCCATGACGCCGCGGGCCAGAGCGCGCCGTGCATGATGGGAGGGAGGACATGCGTCATCCCCCTCCATCACCACGGCAACGCATCTACACCCGCGGCGGCACAGGCCCAGGACAGCGCACATATAAAGCGCATCTGCGCACTAGTAATATTAGTTAACCCGGGAATAAGAGGAAAGTTTTTATAAATATTTTCTTCTCTTTGTGATGATATTATTGAGTATAATAACAATTCCAAAAAGGCGGGATATGCCGAGGGCCACAACGATTATAAGAAAAGAGGTGATATAGAGTCACATCTCTCTCAAGTAAACAAATGTACAGGCCCACTAGAGTATTATTAGGAATATTTAAACAATATATAAATGCAGAAAATAGTAATTAACAACAGATAGTGTTAATAATAACAAAGAATAACAAATAGAAATAATATAAAATGAAAATAAATAAACTATATTATTGTGATTATTATAATTAAATTATACTCAACAGATGATAATTAATCATATTTGACAGTGCACTAAACAAATATCAAGAAATCACTAGCAGAGAATCTATAAATATTATTCAATATTTCAATGAGAATATTTGGCTCAATACAGTTCCCCATAATAATCAGAAGATATATATTTTCTTGATATGATGTAGTTCGTAACATGCCATCAATCGGATCAGAGCTCTATCTTTGAAAGAAATATTCTTCAGGATGGAGATTCATACAAGGATTCGAAGAGACACCCAAATTCCAACCATGATATATATAGAAAACAACCTAAAAAAATATGAGAATTAATACCAGAAACTTAACCCAAACAGAACACCGTACCCAGAGTGATAAAACTAAATCAAAAAGAAAATAATAGAGATAAAAACAATATATGTCTAAAAACAATATGTGTCTATAAAAAGGACTTGAAGCTGATGGTCTCATTGAGACCATTAGGGACCAAGGTGTCCAAGACGAACATTCATCGAGTCTCCTTCTGAAGGAGTTTTTTCTTAATATTACCGCCACGTATGCCTGTATATATATGATCTATACCGCGGGCGATAAAGCCTTTCGGATTGCAATTGTGGACATTGTAAAAATGTTTGGGGATAGTTTTCAGACATTGTGGGTCTAGGCAGTCTGATGCGTTTTTGATATCTCTAAAGTGTTCTTGAATACGGATTTTAAGCGGTCTTGTGGTCATGCCAATATATATTAATCCGCAAGGACAACTGGCATGATATATTACTGCGTCCGTATTGCACGTAATATGATTAACTATTTTGTAGTTTTTATCTCCTTTTGCATTAGGGAATTCTTTAGTTCTAATGATGTACCGGCAGGCTGAACAATTTCCACAAGGAAAACATCCCCATGGAGGACCCTTAGTGTTATGAGAGAAAAAGGAAGGATTTTTTGGAGGTACGTAATGGCTATTGCAGAGGACATCACCTAGTGTCTGCGATTTCCGCCATGTAATCGAAGGATATGGGGTCAGCTGTTTTTTAAGATCTTTATCTGTTAAAAGAACAGACCAATGTTTCCTGAAAATCTGATTGATTTCCATCCAATTAGTATTGAATTTTGTAATAAATCTTGGTATGGTTTTTTTGTCTTGATCCTTCTTGGAACGAGATATAGATAGTAAGCTATCTCTGTCTGTTTTTGAGGCACGGGAGTATCCACGGAAAATATCGTTTTTAGGATAACCACGGTTTCTAAATCTATCGCATAAATCTCTTGCCTGTCTGTGAAATAGCTCATCAGTAGAACAGATACGGCATGCACGCAAAAATTGTCCACCCGGAATAGAACTCTTAAGTTTTGGTGGATGCGAAGATGAAAAATGCAGGAGTGCGTTGGTTGCGGTGTTTTTGCGATAGATGTCTGTCAGGACCGTACCATCACAGGACTTGAAAATACGAAGATCCAGGAAGTCAATGGTTGTTTGACTATATTTAGAAGTCAATTTGATGTTAAGGGTATTGTTATTAAGATGGCAAAGAAAAGAGTCAAGCTGCGATGTGGAGCCCTGCCAAATAAAAAGTATGTCGTCGATATAGCGCAGCCACGATATGACGGAGCCATGACCAGGTGTCTCAAGGACCGTATTCCTCTCCCACAGCCCCAGGAACAAATTAGCATACGAGGGTGCACAGGACGCCCCCATAGTTGTGCCCTGGAGCTGTAGGAAGGGGCGGTCCTTGAAGACAAAAAATTATGAGTCAACACAAAATTAAGTAATTTGAGGATAAACTGTATAAGCCCATCATCAAGATTGGTCATATTAAGAAAAAAATTGTGCGGCCCGCATACCGTGGCTGTGCCCAATCGACGTGTACAGGGACTCCACGTTGCATGTTACAAGCCACATATCATCCTCGAGGATCAATCCATTTAGTCTTTTCAGAACATCATTCGTGTCCCTAACAAAGGATGGCAATGTCTCAACGCACTCCTGCAAGTAGAAGTCAATAAATCTGCATGCAGGTTCACAAAGACCCCCAATGCCCGAAACGATGGGTCTCTCCGGGGGGCACTGGGGGTCCTTGTGAACCTTAGGGAGCAGATAGAAAGTTGGAACAATGGGAAACTCCGGTAAAAGTGCCTCTCGCATTTTGTGTGGAATAGCACTAGTCTCTATACCCTCATCCAAGATTTGAACCAATTCCACTTGAAATTTATTAAGGGGGAGAGAATCTAGACGTCAATAGCAAATACTGTTATATAACTGTTTGAAGGCTTCAGTTTCATACATCTCTACTGGCCAGATCACCACATTGCCCCCTTCGTCGGCCCGTTTGATGACCACATCTTTCATATTTCTAAGTGAGGAAATAGCCAGTCTCAGTGAACTAGACAGATTATCCTGCTTAATATGTGGGTCAAGTTTGTCTAAATCTGCCCTCACTAGTTTAACAAAGATTTCCACCTGAGGGCAGGCCGACAAAGGGGGAAAAACTTGGGATCTTTGGTAGAGATGTGTAGGAATAGCCGAGCTTCCTGATGGAGTGCTTTCGGCTGCTAGGGATTCTAAGTCCCTTAAGACCTGAGATTCTGTGATAACTGCAGATGTTGTATCTCTAGATGAAAAATATTTTTTGAAAATTAGCTTTCGAGCAAAAAGTTCCAGATCCTTAATCAAAGTAAATCGATCAGAGCCCTCCACCGGTGAAAATAAAAGTCCTCTAGAGAGAACCTCTATTTGTGATGAAGATAGAGGATGTTTTGATAGATTAATTACCTTCAAAATCTCCTGTTTTTCTTGTCCCTCATATTGTATTGGTGTCTTGACTTTTTGGCTATTGGCGTGTTGGAATGCTGAGGATGGTTGCCTATCAGATCTCCAGCTGTAATGGATCCATTTCTTTTTTCTAAAAAATGATCGCCACATGCTCCCTCAGATGTGGCCTGCCCTCAGGTGGAAATCTTTGTTAAACTAGTGAGGGCAGATTTGGACAAACTTGACTCACATATTAAGCAGGATAATCTGTCTAGTTCACTGAGACTGGCTATTTCCTCACTTAGAAATATGAAAGATGTGGTCATCAAACGGGCCGACAAAGGGGGCAATGTGGTGATCTGGCCAGTAGAGAAGTATGAAACTGAAGCCTTCAAACAGTTATATAACAGTATTTGCTATCGACGTCTAGATTCTCTCCCCCTTAATAAATTTCAAATGGAATTGGTTCAAATCTTGGATGAGGGTATAGAGACTAGTGCTATTCCACACAAAATGCGAGAGGCACTTTTACCGGAGTTTCCCATTTTTCCAACTTTCTATCTGCTCCCTAAGGTTCACAAGGACCCCCAGTGCCCCCCGGGGAGACCCATCGTTTCGGGCATTGGGGGTCTTTGTGAACCTGCATGCAGATTTATTGACTTCTACTTGCAGGAGTGCGTTGAGACATTGCCATCCTTTGTTAGGGACACGAATGATGTTCTGAAAAGACTAAATGGATTGATCCTCGAGGATGATATGTGGCTTGTAACATGCAACGTGGAGTCCCTGTACACGTCGATTGGGCACAGCCACGGTATGCGGGCCGCACAATTTTTTCTTAATATGACCAATCTTGATGATGGGCTTATACAGTTCATCCTCAAATTACTTAATTTTGTGTTGACTCATAATTTTTTTGTCTTCAAGGACCGCCCCTTCCTACAGCTCCAGGGCACAGCTATAGGGGCGTCCTGTGCGCCCTCATATGCTAATTTGTTTCTAGGGCTGTGGGAGAGGAATACGGTCCTTGAGACACCTGGTCATGGCTCCGTCATATCGTGGCTGCGCTATATCGATGACATACTTTTTATTTGGCAGGGCTCCACGTCGCAGCTTGACTCTTTTCTTTGCCATCTTAATAACAATACCCTTAACATCAAATTGACTTCTAAATATAGTCAAACAACCATTGACTTCCTGGATCTTCGTATTTTCAAGTCCTGTGATGGTACTGTCCTGACAGACATCTTTCGCAAAAACACCGCAACCAGCGCGCTCCTGCATTTTTCATCTTCGCATCCACCAAAACTTAAGAGTTCTATTCCGGGTGGACAATTTTTGCGTGCACGCCGTATCTGTTCTACTGATGAGCTATTTCACAGACAGGCAAGGGATTTATGCGATAGATTTAGAAACCGCGGTTATCCTAGAAAGGATATTTTCCGTGGATACTTCCGTGCCTCAAAAACAGACAGAGATAGCTTACTATCTATATCTCGTTCCAAGAAGGATCAAGACAAAAAAACCATATCAAGATTTATTACAAAATTCAATACTAATTGAATGGAAATCAATCAGATTTTCAGGAAACATTGGTCTGTTCTTTTAACAGATAAAGATCTTAAAAAACAGCTGACCCCCTATCCTTCCATTACATGGCGGAAATCGCAGACACTAGTGATGTCCTCTGCAATAGCCATTACGTACCTCCAAAAAATCCTTCCTTTTCTCTCATAATACTAAGGGTCCTCCATGGGGATGTTTTCCTTGTGGAAATTGTTCAGCCTGCCGGTACATCATTAGAACTAAAGAATTCCCTAATGCAAAAGGAGATAAAAACTACAAAATAGTTCATCATATTACGTGCAATACGGATGCAGTAATGTATCATGCCAGTTGTCCTTGCGGATTAATATATATTGGCATGACCACAAGACCGCTTAAAATCCGTATTCAAGAACACGTTAGAGATATCAAAAACGCATCAGACTGCCTAGACCCACAATGTCTGAAAATTATCCCCAAACATTTTTACAATGTCCACAATTGCAATCCGAAAGGCTTTATCGCCCGCGGTATAGATCATATACAGGTCCTTCTCAAAAAATTAGCATATAGTGCTAAATTTCATTATTTACCATAATGTAATGATTACAATTAAACTTTCATATATTTTAGATTCATTACACACCAACTGAAATTTGTCAGGTCTTTTATTGTTTTAATACTGATGATTTTGGCATACAACTCCTGATAACCCAAAAAACCTGTCTCAAAAAATTAGCATATCAAGAAAAGGTTCTCTAAACGACCTATTACCTTAATCTTCTGAATCAACTAATTAACTCTAAACACATGCAAAAGATTCCTGAGGCTTTTAAAAACTCCCTGCCTGGTTCATTACTCAAAACCCCCATCATGGGTAAGACTAGCGACCTGACTGATGTCAAGAAGGCCATCATTGACACCCTCAAGCAAGAGGGTAAGACCCAGAAAGAAATTTCTCAACAAATAGGCTGTTCCCAGAGTGCTGTATCAAGGCACCTCAATGGGAAGTCTGTTGGAAGGAAACAATGTGGCAGAAAACGCTGTACAACGAGAAGAGGTGACTGGACCCTGAGGAAGATTGTGGAGAAGGACCGATTCCAGACCTTGGGGACCTGAGGAAGCAGTGGACTGAGTCTGGTGTAGAAACATCCAGAGCCACCGTACACAGGCGTGTGCAGGAAATGGGCTACAGGTGCCGCATTCCCCAGGTAAAGCCACTTTTGAACCATAAACAGCGGCAGAAGCGCCTGACCTGGGCTACAGAGAAGCAGCACTGGACTGTTGCTAAGTGGTCCCAAGTACTTTTTTCTGATGAAAGCAAATTTTGCATGTCATTCGGAAATCAAGGTGCAAGAGTCTGGAGGAAGACTGGGGAGAAGGAAATGCCAAAATGCCTGAAGTCCAGTGTCAAGTACCCACAGTCAGTGATGGTGTGGGGTGCCATGTCAGCTGCTGGTGTTGGTCCACTGTGTTTCATCAAGGGCAGGGTCAATGCAGCTAGCTATCAGGAGATTTTGGAGCACTTCATGCTTCCATCGGCTGAAATGCTTTATGGAGATGAAGATTTCATTTTTCAGCACGACCTGGCACCTGCTCACAGTGCCAAAACCACTGGTAAATGGTTTACTGACCATGGTATTACTGTGCTCAATTGGCCTGCCAACTCTCCTGACCTGAACCCCATAGATAATCTGTGGGATATTGTGAAGAGAAAGTTGAGAGACGCAAGACCCAACACTCTGGATGAGCTTAAGGCCGCTATCAAGGCATCCTGGGCCTCCATAACACCTCAGCAGTGTCACAGGCTGATTGCCTCCATGCCACGCCGCATTGAAGCAGTCATTTCTGCCAAAGGATTCCCGACCAAGTATTGAGTGCATAACTGAACATTATTATTTGATGGTTTTTTTGTTTGTTTTGAAAAAACACTTTTATTTTATTGGACGGTTGAAATATGTTAATTTTTTGAGACAGGTTTTTTGGGTTATAAGGAGTTGTATGCCAAAATCATCAGTATTAAAACAATAAAAGACCTGACAAATTTCAGTTGGTGTGTAATAAATCTAAAAATATGAAAGTTTAATTGTAATCATTACATTATGGTAAATAATGAAATTTAGCACTATATGCTAATTTTTTGAGAAGGACCTGTATATACAGGCATACGAGGCGGTAATATTAAGAAAAAACTCCTTCAGAAGGAGACTCGATGGATGGTCATCTTGGACACCTTGGTCCCTAATGGTCTCAATGAGACCATCAGCTTCAAGTCCTTTTTATAGACGCATATTGTTTTTAGACATATATTGTTTTTATCTCTATTATTTTCTTTTTGATTTAGTTTTATCACTCTGGGTATGGTGTTCTGTTTGGGTTAAGTTTCTGGTATTAATTCTCATATTTTTTTAGGTTGTTTTCTATATATATCATGGTTGGAATTTGGGTGTCTCTTCGAATCCTTGTATGAATCTCCATCCTGAAGAATATTTCTTTCAAAGATACAGCTCTGATCCGATTGATGGCATGTTACGAACTACATCATATCAAGAAAATATATATCTTCTGATTATTATGGGAACTGTATTGAGCCAAATTTTCTCATTGAAATATTGAATAATTATTTATTTTTATTATTATTATACATTTTTATAGCGCCATTTTTTCCATGGCGCTTTACATGTGAAGAGGGGCAAATATAGACAAGTACAGTAAACATGAGCAATACAAGGCACACACAAGTACAGAAGGAGAGAGGACCCTGCCCGCAAGGGTTCACAGTCTACAGGGATGGGTGAGGATACACTAGGAGAGGGTAGAGCTGGTCGTGCGGTTGGTCAGTAGACTGGTTATCACTGCAGGTTGTAGGCTTGTCGGAAGAGGTGGGTCTTCAGGTTCTTTTTGAAGGTTTCCATGGTAGGCGCGAGTCTGATGTGTTGGGGTAGAGAGTTCCAGAGTATGGGAGAGGCACGGGAGAAGTCTTGTATGCGGTGGTGGGAAGAAGAGAT
Organism: Oophaga sylvatica; assembly: GCA_033576555.1. NCBI lineage: Eukaryota > Metazoa > Chordata > Amphibia > Anura > Dendrobatidae > Oophaga > Oophaga sylvatica. Next base: position 54,009 of record JARQOD010002248.1, read on the forward strand.
AAGAGGGGAGTAGAGGAGGAGGTCTTGTGAGGATCGAAGGTTGCGTGTGGGTATGTACCAGGAGACCATGTCACAGATGTATGGAGGAGACAGATTGTGGATGGCTTTGTAGGTCATGGTTAGGGTTTTGAACTGGAGCCTCTGGACGATAGAAAGCCAATGAAGGGCTTGGCAGAAAGGAGAGGCTGGGGAATAACGAGGAGATAGGTATATTAGTCGGGCAGCAGAGTGCAGGATGGATTGGAGTGGTGCCAGAGTGCTAGAGGGAAGGCCAGAGAGTAGGAGGTTGCAGTAGTCAAGGCGGGAGATGATGAGGGCATGTGTTTTTGTAGTTTCATGGTCAAGGAATGCCCGGATCCGGGAAATATTTTTGAGTTTGAGACGGCAGGAGGAGGCAAGTGTTTGGACATGTGGCTTGAAAGAGAGGGCAGAGTCGAGGATCACTCCGAGGCACCGAGCATGCGGGACTGGGGAAAGTGAGCAGCCATTGACGTTGATGGACAGGTCTGGAGGGGGGGTAGAGTGAGATGGAGGAAAGATGATGAATTCTGTTTTGTCCATGTTCAGTTTTAGGAAGCGAGCAGAGAAGAAAGCAGAAATAGCAGACAGACATTGTGGGATTTTGGTCAGTAAGGAGGTGAGGTCAGGTCCAGATAGGTAGATCTGCGTGTCGTCGGCGTAGAGATGATACTGCAAACCATGGGATTCTATGAGCTGTCCCAGGCCGAGGGTGTAGATGGAGAAGAGTAGGGGTCCTAGAACTGAGCCTTGGGGAACACCGACAGACAGGGGGCGAGGTAAGGAGGTGGTGTGGGAGAGGGAGACACTGAATGTTCAGTTTGTTAGATATGATGAGATCCAGGATAGGGCCAAGCCTGTGATGCCGAGAGATGAGAGAATCTGTAGCAGGAGGGAATGGTCCACAGTGTCGAAGGCAGAAGACAGGTCCAGGAGAAGGAGGACAGAGTAGTGTCGCTTGCTCTTGGCGGTTAGTAGGTCGTTGGTGACTTTAGTTAGGGCAGTTTCAGTTGAGTGATGCAGTCGGAAGCCTGATTGTAAGCGGTCAAAGAGGGAGCAGGAGGAGAGGTGGGAGGACAGTTCAAGATGGACATGCTGTTCCAGTAGATTTGAGACATAAGGGAGAAGAGATATCGGGCGATAGCTAGACACAGAGGATGGGTCAAGGGAGGTCTTTTTGAGAATGGGTGTGATCGAGGCATGTTTGAAGGATGAGGGGAAGACACCATTTGTAAGTGAGAGGTTGAAGAGGTGTGTTAGAGTAGGGGTGAAGACAGTGGCGAGGCTAGGGATGAGGTGGGATGGGAGCGGGTCAAGCATGCAAGTGGTGAGGTGTGATCTTGATAGGAGGGTGGAAAGCTGATCTTCTGTCAAGGTGGAGAAGTTGGTTTTGGAGGAAGAGGGTTGAGCAGCTAAGAGGGGCAATGGGGGCTGTGGGCCAAAGCTTTCTCTGATCCTATCGATCTTCTCCTTAAAGAAAGAGGCAAAGTCTTCAACAGAAATGAGAGGAGAAGAAGGAGGTGCTGGGGGACAGAGTAGAGAATTGAAAGTTTTGAAGAGCTGTTTAGGGTTGTGAGACAGGGAGGATATGAGAGATGAGAAGTAAGTTTGCTTTGCAGCAGTGAGCGTGGACTTGAAGCTGGTGAGGGACTGCTTGTATGCGGTTAGGTGCTCGGCAGAGCGGGATTTTTTCCATCTCCGCTCAGCAACCCTGGAAGCCCGTCTCAGTTCTTTGGTGAGGCTTGTCAGCCAGAGCTGCCTGTTGATTAATATTTATAGATTCTCTGCTAGTGATTTCTTGATATTTGTTTAGTGCACTGTCAAATATGATTAATTCTGTTGAGTATAATTTAATTATAATAATCACAATAATATAGTTTATTTATTTTCATTTTATATTATTTCTGTTTGTTATTCTTTGTTATTATTAACACTATCTGTTGTTAATTACTATTTTCTGCATTTATATATTGTTTAAATATTCCTAATAATACTCTAGTGGGCCTGTACATTTGTTTACTTGAGAGAGATGTGACTCTATATCACCTCTTATAATCGTTGTGGCCCTCGGCATATCCCGCCTTTTTGGAATTGTTATTATACTCAATAATATCATCACAAAGAGAAGAAAATATTTATAAAAACTTTCCTCTTATTCCCCAGGTTAATTAATATTACTAGTGCGCAGACGCGCTTTATATGTGAGCTGTCCTGGGCCTGTGCCGCCGCGGGTGTAGATGCGTTGCCGTGGTGATGGAGAGGGATGACGCATGTCCTCCCTCCCATCATGCACGGCGTGCTCTGGCCCGCGGCGTCTTGGGGCGGGACATCACATTGAACAGCGCGTCGATTCGCTTAGATTTACTTCTTACTACGCCCGGCCTGTGGTGCCGCCACACCGGCGCGTTGCCATAGCAATGGCAGACGCTGATGAGCGGTTTCTTCCCACAATGCATGGCGCTCCCCGGTCTGCGTCACCATAGGGTGGGGGCCTTTGAATGGAGTTACACTGATTCGTTTGCTACCCACATCACTTCCTATTTAAACCCTGTGCCCAGCACGTCTCGCTATGCCTCCTGAGGAAACCGAGGACGGTGAAACGCGCATCGGGGCTTCTTTTTTGTCCCATTCGGCTCTGCTGCATCTAGCCACATCATGTCACAAGGTAATAGTATTTGGTTATACCATATAAGATTGATTTAATCCTGCATTGGAATCACTATTGCTTTTCCTTTTCTATTAGCCCCTCCTTTTTGGGGGTCAGACTTTTTTGGATATTTTCGTTATTTTGCTATTTTGATCAGTATTTTTGATTATTTTTAGTCTGGCCCTCTAAATAGTGTATGGAATTCTGGGTAGTATCTTGATATTATCATTCTGACTAGTTTTATTCCCCAGATCTTTGTCCGATTTATATGTATTTACGATATTCTGGACATCCTTGGGCTTTAGATTAGATTTATCTGTGGCTGAGTGCAGTATTCCTATGGGACATATATTCATTTCCTGTCTGGCATATTATTTGACATCATTATTATTGTTGCCAATATCACTAGTTGCTTTTATTATTACCTCACATTTATACCTTGTTTGTCTTTGTCCTTAATATTTTGTAATAAAGCATTATATTTCTAAAAAATCCTTCCTATTTGCGGACGTGTCATTTAAAATTATCATATAAGTTGTTCCGCTGTTCTTGCTTGTTTGGTATTGCTGCAGTAGTGCAGCCAGTATCTGATTCATGCTGCCTGAGGTTCAGGTAGCATGAAGCTCCTCTAAGGTTTCATTTACATACCTAAAACCAAGCATGCATGATTAAGCTTAAATTTTCCCTCAAATAGAGCTGGCTTACATGAGATGCAACAAATGTATTATAACCTCAATGACAGCCATTGCTTTTAATATTTTATTACTGGAATGCTGGCAAACCAAATGCAAATAATCATAGAAAATATCTGTTTCTTCACTCCATGTATCAAAATATATACCTAAACATTAAAAAATTATCTGTTGAGGTGATACATCTGAAATATATTAAACACTTATTCATAAATTGATGAACACCGAATGACAAAAGATTAAAATAAGTCAATACTTTATTTATTCGTGATCATTAGTTTATGAGGTCTAAGCGGTAACATCTCTTCTTGTGGAGAGTGATATGCCATGGTAGCAAATTGAGATTCTGGTTTGGCTTTTATCCTAAGTCATATGGCAAGGTTCGCTAAAAGGTTGATATTGACCTTTAGGATTGCTACTGTCAGCAGGTGGCACTAGAGTTCTAGTCCTCTTACTCTCTTGTAGTTTACTATATTTTTCTACATGTTAAAGCTGATATCGTGTTCGTGAGCAGAGCCAATTCTTTTGGATTATAACCATAATCCAAAACTCTGCAAAATAGATTATGGCTAAATCCAGTCTAGGAGCATGAGCCAATCATATCTCTAATTCTATGTGCAGGGTAATTTATTTAGTAAATCATAAGAGGTGAGACGATTCATCCAATTTGGAGACACGACTTGCTGGAGGAGGTGTCTTTATTATCCATTTGGAACGTCTAGAAGGTTCCCTGCTCCTTTGACCAGGTTATCAAGATTTAGTTATATTCAATGATAAACCTGAGATGCTTTTCATCAATGAACAGTCAACTCAAGGAATCAAAGTTGCATGAAAATATGTAGTCAGAAAACTTGCCACAATGTGACAACAACAGTGTTCTCTAATATTGGAATATAAGGGGTAAAGTTTCACCTTGAGGCGAGAGACAACCCTGGCATGGCATGTCGAAGTGAGGAGACTTATACGTTATGCAATGCTCCTCTGGGAAAATAAATATACAAATTGCCTCTTCAGAGAGGAATAGGACTTGAACTCTAGTACCACCTATTGGAATTAGCAATCCTAAAAGTCAATATCGACCCTTCACGAGCAGTGCTATATGTCTTAGGATAAAACCAGAATCTCAATTTGCAGACATGGTGTTTCAGGGTGTTGCACTTCGTTAGTGCAAAGTATGAGATCTGACCTGGCTGGTTGAGAGTCTGAAAGTGAACCTGTCAGCAGGATTGTGCTGAGTAAACTACAGACAGTGTCAGCTTTGCGCTGTTATATCTAATCAGAGCACCACATGAAGAACCCTCACAGACCCGCCTGAAGCACGAGAATCTCATTAACTGAAAACTGCAAATAAAGATTAAACAACGACCAAAAGACGGATTTCATCAACCAATGTATCATTTTAATCAGTACAATGTCGCCGACCTGACACTGTCTGTAACTTACTCAGCACAATCCTGCTGATAGGTTCTCTTTAAGACTGGGATCTAAGAGGTAAGGTTTCTCTTTGTGGAGAGAGACAATTCAGGCCTAGCATGTCAGAGTGAGGAGACTTATACGTCATACATAAGTCATATGGCAAGGATCGTTAAAGAGTCTATATTGATTTTTAGAAATGATACTTCCAATAGGTGGCACTAGAGCTCTAGTCCTCTTCCTCTCTGAAAAAGCAATTTGCATATTTAATTTCCCAGAAATTAGTAATACTAATATATAAGTTATACTAACATGAGGCAACAGTGTGATGTAGCAGCAAAAAAGGCAAATACAATTCTGGGATGTATTAACAGAAGCATACAGTCTATATCATGTGAAGTCATTATTGCCCTCTACTCCTCTTTGGTCAGATCTCATCTGGAATACTGTGTCCAGTTTTGGGCACCACATTTTAAAAAAGACATCAACAAACTGGAGCAAGTTCAGAGAAGAGCGACCAGAATGGTGACTGGTCTGCAAACCATGTCCCATGAGGAACGGTTGCAGGATTTGGGAATGTTTAGCTTGCAAAAAAGAAGACTGAAAGGAGACTTAATAGCGGTCTACAAATATCTCAAGGGCTGTCACATTGTAGAAGGTTCATCTTTATTCTCATTTGCACAAGGAAAGACTAGAAGCAATGGGATGAAACTGAATGGGAGGAGACACAGATTAGATATTAGAAAAAACATTTTGACAGTGAGGGTGATCAATGAGTGGAACAGGCAGCCACGAGAGGTGGTGAGTTGTCCTTCAATGGAAGTCTTAAAACAGAGGCTGGACAGACAACTGTCTGGGATGATTTAGTGAATCCTGCTTTGAGCAGGGGGTTGGACCAGATGACCCGGGAGATCCCCTCCACCACTGCTATTCTATGAATCTATGATTATATGATACATTGTTCGTAAACAACAGCACAGCCTGATAAGAGACACATCGCTGAATCCAGTATTTTAACAGCTGCCTGATGCTGTCCTCAGATTACATAACAAAGACCTGCTAACAGATTCCCTTAAATTAGTTAGCACAGCTCTGAAGCTGGCCGGGATTAGTTGCTAACAGCTTGCTCCAACGATCTTGGCCAGCTTAAACAGTGCTTACAAGCTTAATAGAAAAGAGCTTGTAAGCACTATGCATGTTCTGCTGTCTGGCTGCATTGAATGGTCTCCAAGGTATTTAGTTGTAAGCAAAAGAAAAGAAAATATTAATATCTCATGAATGGCTGAAAATATTAATAAACAGTAAATAACAAAATTGCTTGTATTTATAAGAACTATCCAAAAATAACTGTTTATGAAGATCGGAATAACCCTTTAACACTAAAAACAGTGCAACCCTGACAAGCTGAGCTGCAAATGCAGAAGTATTTGGAAGGATACAGAAAAGTCTGGGAAATCTTATTTACCTTTAGTGAATATTAAATCTGTAATTCATTAAAGACCTGTGAAATAAAAGAAAATATTGTATGTTAGTGAGTCTGTTCACTACCTGAACTACTGCATCCTACAGGAGAAAAAAAACAAAGGGTGCGAAATTTACAACTACGTATATAGTGTCCCATTATTACCATCGGTCTAAAATTTCTACCTGTCCTTATCAGATGCCAGGGTGCAGAAATTCCCCATTTCTAGTGCAGCTTTAAGGGACGTAGCAAAAAAGGAAAAAAGACCACACTTACAAAGTGTGAAAGGATTGCCAAACAGTAACCAGAATTTAACCAATTAGAACCTGAAAACTATTAGGGCTCATGCAGACATCCGTGGATCTCATTCTGATCCCGAACCGCCATACACGGACTGGCCGCCTGTCTCCCAGCCAGAGCATGACAGCATCATATAAATACATGAAGGGCTTATGCAGACATCCGTGGATCTTGTTCCGATCCCACGCTGCCATGCACGGACTGGCTGCCTGTCTCCGAACCAGAGCGTGACAGCATCATATAAATACATGAAGGGCTCATGCCTCAGTTGGGAGAGCCATGACCAGATCATGCGATAGTTGTACTCAGACTGTTTTGCACTGACATCTGCATGAGACATGAGGAAACAGTTCAAATGTGAACAAGGATTCTAATCAATAATGGAAGGTAAAAATAAATATAAATAAATTACTATTCATTTATATCTATTAATATCTATTTCCAGAAAAAAAAGTATATTTACCATATATGACTGCTAAGAGACGCTTTCATTTTTATTTTCAAATCTAGGTCAAATGCAGCCACAATGGATGACAACCATCTCACCAGCTGACCTGAAACGAAAGTAGCCTAAAGATGAGCGAATATTTGGATGATTATTATTAAACTGGTAAATAGTTAATAAAACTAGATGATAATATTTTTCTGTCATAATCTGAATTTAAAAATTGTAAACAATAAAAAAAAAATTAAATTGTTGTCAAATCTGTTCATGATTTGTAGGTGTTAACATTTATTTTAAATTTGTATTAATACTGTTATTGTTTCATTTAGCTGTAATATTATAAATCAATACACTTTTGTCAAGTTTTTCACACAACACTTACAGAGATTTTCTGGATCTATTATAAAATCAGGTAAGGGGTCTAATATACGGTATGTAATGTATACACTATTAGGGTTCTGTTTTGTTTCCCAGTTCTAGTGATCATTGTAAGACCACTCATATGATAAAGTATTCGCATACTTGTGGTCACATGCCAACTGATTTCTTTACGACTTTTCTCTTAGATCACCTGCCTAAATTTAGACCTAAATTGAAAACCATTCGAAACTGAAAATTGTTCTTTAGAAAAAATAAAAATTAGTTTTATTCAAAGTCTCTACAGTTTTTAAAAGGTGGCTCAATGTCAGCCCTTGAACACTTAATAGGCATTAAAATAGGATTTGGGTAGTTTTAATATAAAACAGCAATAAGGGTCCCACTGCTCCTTGAAACTCTCCAATTTAATTATTTTTCATTTCTAAAGAAATTTCCTGTTTCAAAGTAAACTTGCCAGTTTACAGACAATATTCAGTATTATTAACTGTTTTAGGTAAGTCTAATCTCTAAATATTTATGCAGCAGCCTACACCACTCCCATGTGTCTTTTACTGTCTAATTAAATTTTTGCCTGAAATTCACTTACTTTAATTTATAATAGTAATTTGCAAGTGTTATTAATAATAATAATCTTTATTTTTATATAGTGCTAACATATTCTGCAGTGCTTTACAGTTTGCACACATTGTCATCACTGTCCCCGATGGGGCTCACAATCTAAATTCCCTTTCAGTATGTCTTTGGAATGTGGGAGGAAACCCCCAAAAGAACGGGGAGTACATGCAAACTCCTTGCAGATGTTGTCCTACTTGGGATTTGAACCCAGGACCTCAGCGCTGCAAGGCTGCAGTGATAACCACTGAGCCACCATTATTATTGGAGTGTTAACCCCTTTATCCCCAAGGGTGGTTTGCACGTTAATGACCGGGCCAATTTTTACAATTCTGACCACTGTATCTTTATGAGGTTATAACTCTGGAACGCTTCAACGGATCTTCGCGATTCTGAGATTGTTTTCTCATGACATATTGTACTTCACGTTAGTGGTAAAATTTCTTCGATATAACTTGCGTTTATTTTTTAAAAAAACGCAAATATTGCGAAAATTTTGAAAATTTTGCAATTTTCAAATTTTGAATTTTTATTCCCTTAAAACAGAAAAATACAGTACAGACCAAAAGTTTGGACACACCTTCTCATTTAAAGATTTTTCTGTATTTTCATGACTATGAAAATTGTACATTCATACTGAAGGCATCAAAACTATGTATTAACACATGTGGAATTATACTTAACAAAAAAGTGTGAAACAACTGAAAATATGTCTTATATTCTAGGTTCTTCAAAGTAGCCACCTTTTGCTTTGATGACTGCTTTCACACTCTTGGCATTCTCTTGATGAGCTTCAAGAGGTAGTCATCGGAAATGGTCTTCCAACAATCTTGCAGGAGTTCCCAGAGATGCTTAGCACTTGTTGGCCATTTTGCCTTCACTCTGCGGTTCAGCTCAGCCCAAACCATCTCCATTGGGTTCAGGTCTGGTGACTGTGGAGGCCAGGTCATCTGGCGTAGCACCCCATCATTCTCCTTCTTGGTCAAAAAGCCCTTTCACAGCCTGGAGGTGTGTTTGGGGACATTGTCCTGTTGAAAAATAAATGGTGGTCCAACTAAATACAAACCGGATGGAATAGCATGCCACTGCAAGATGCTGTGGTAGCCATGCTGGTCCAGTAAGCCTTCAATTTTGAATAAATCCCCAACAATGTCACCAGCAAAGCACCCCCACACCTCTTCCTCCATGCTTCACGGTGGGAACCAGGCATGTAGAGTCCATCCGTTCACCTTTTCTGCGTCTCACAGAGCAACTGTGCTTGGAACCAAAGATCTCAAATTTGGACTCATCAGACCAAAGCACAGATTTCCACTGGTCTATTGTCCATTCCTTGTGTCCTTTAGTCCAAACAAGTCTCTTCTGCTTGCTGCCTGTCCTTAGCAGTGGTTTACTAGCAGCTATTTTACCATGAAGGCCTGCTGCACAAAGTCTCCTCTTAACAGTTGTTGTAGAGATGTGTCTGCTGCTAGAACTCTGAGTGGCATTGACCTGGTCTCTAATCTGAGCTGCTGCTAACCTGCGATTTCTGAGGCTGGTGACTCGGGTAAATTTATCCTCAGAAGCAGAAGTGACTCTTGGTCTTCCTTTCCTGGGGCGGTCCTCATGTGAGCCAGTTTTTTTGTAGTGCTTGATGGTTTTTGCAACTGCACTTCGGGACACTTTCAAAGTTTTCCCAATTTTTCAGACTGACTGATCTTCATTTCTTAACCCCTCTCTGCCATCAGACGTACTATTCCGTCCATGTGACCCTGGACCTAATTCCCATGGACGGAATAGTACGTCATATGCGATCAACAGCGCTCCCGGGGGGAGAGTAGCTGATCGCGGCCGGGTATCAGCTGTATATCACAGCTGACACCCAGCACTATGTGTCAGGAGCGGTCACGGACCGCTCCCGGCACATTAACCCCTGGCACACCGCGATCAAACATGATCGCGGTGTCCCCGGGGCACAGGGGAGGATCGCGCAGGGTGGGGGCTCCCGGCGCGGTCCCCTGAGACCTTCAGAGCAGCGCGATGTGTCGCGCTGTTCCAAGGGTCCGTCCTCCCTCCAGGTCCCCAGATCCAAGATGGCGCCGGGGTCCTGCAGGGAGGCGGCTTCCTCAGTGCCTGTTGAGAGCAGGCGCTGAGGAAGCCTGCAGCGATGCCAGAGCGATCTCTGGTGTGACAGAGTGCTGTGCACACTGTCACACCAGTGATCTGCTAAAATACAGTGATGTCCCACCCTGGGACAAAGTAAAAAAGTAAAAAAAATAAAAATAAAAAGTGGTAAAAAAAATCATAAAAAAAAAAAAATATTCCCCAATAAATTCATTTCTTCCTGTAAATAAAATAAACAAAACAATAAAAGTACACATATTTGGTATCGCCGCGTCCGTAACGACCCCCCCTATAAAACTGTCCCACAAGTTAACCCCTTTAGTGAACCCCTTAAAAAAAAAAAAAAACTAAGCAAAAAATCAATGCTTTATCATCATACTGCCGAACAAAAAGTGGAATAACACGCGAGCAAAAAGCCCGATATAAATAAACATGGTACCGCTGAAAACGTCATCTTGTCCCGCAAAAAACGAGCCACATACAGCATCATCAGCAAAAAAATAAAAAAGTTATAGCTCGCAGAATAAAGCGATGCAAAAATAATAATTTTTTATATAAAATTGTTTTTATTCTATAAAAGCACCAAAACATAAAAAAATGATATAAATGAGGTATCGCCGTAATCGTACTGACCCGAAGAATAAAACTGCTTTATCAATTTTACCACACGCGGAACGGTATAAACGCCTCCTCCCAAAAGAAATTCATGAATTGCTGATTTTTGTTCATTTTAACCTCCCAAAAATCGAAATAAAAAGCGATCAAAAAATGTCACGTGCTCAGAAATGGTACCAATAAAAACGTCAACCTCGTCCCGCAAAAAATAAGACCTCACATGACTCTGTGGGCCAAAATATGCAAAAATTATAGCTCTCAAAATGTCGTGATGCAAAAAACTACTTTTTGCAATAAAAAGCTTTTTTAGCGTGACAGCTGCCAATCACAAAAACCCGCTATAAATAGTAAATCAAACCCCCTTTATCACCCCCTTAGTTAGGGAAAAATAATAAAATTAAAAAAAATGTATTTATTTCCATTTTCCCATTAGGGTTAGGGTTGCGGCTAAAGTTAGGGTTAGGGTTGGCGCTAACGTTAGGATTAGGGTTAGGGTTGGGATTAGGGTTAGGGGTGTGTTAGGGTTAGGTTTATGGTTAGGGTTGGGACTAGGGTTAGGGGTGTGTTGGGGTTAGGGTTGGAGTTAGAATTTGGGGGTTTCTGCTGTTTAGGCACATCAGGGGCTCTCCAAATGTGACATGGCGTCTGATCTCAATTCCAGCCAATTCTGCGTTGAAAAAGTCAAACGGTGCTCCTTCACTTCTGAGCTCTGCCATGCGCCCAAAAAGTAGTTTACCCCCGCATATGGGGTACCAGCGTACTCTGGACCACAAGAGTTATTGTGCAATTTGTCCTATTTCTTCTGTTACCTTTGGGAAAATAAAAAACTGGGGGCGACAAAATCATTTTTGTAAAAAAAAATGATTTTTTTGTTTTTACGGCTGTATGTGTTAGGGTTCGATTTCCTGCTGCTGCGGTCTCCCATTCATCTCCGGCTGTAGTGGAGCCTGCTCAGCAGAGACGTCGGTCCAAGCGTCTTGCCCACTCCACTACTGTGCAGTGACTTGCTGCTGCCTTTCCTGGATCTGCTATTATAGCCAGTGCTGGAGCAGACGTCTTTGGGACAAAGTCCTGCGTTTTGCCTTCTGAGCATGCCCAGAGTGAGATCTCTCATTGGAGATTAGGGGTCACATGTTCAGGTGCTGCAGCAGCTCCTATTGGTCCGCCAGGAAGGTCATGTAGCTACATGTGTTTGTAACAGTTTCTCATTGGTCCTTGTTCCTGGAAGGTCCTGTAGCTGTTGCTATAAAAGGGTAGCATGGCTGGGCCGACATGCGCTAATATCAACCATTGTATGCTATGCGCCAGTGTGGTCATGTGTATGTGTGGATAGGGACCCGGCTGAAATAAGCCACTAGAATACCGACTTAATCGGTGAGGAGTTTGGTATGGTAGCTGGTCAGGGTCGGTGTCCTAGATGCCCTAGATTACCGGCATAACCGGTGAGGAGTTTTGATTGCCGTATTCAGGGTCTGGCGTTCAGACGCCATAGATTGCGGGTGACTCCCGCGAGGACATTAGCACATGATCACGCTTTATGTACGCTTAGCACTTAACTGTGTACCTGAGAGCCTTACAGGACACAGTGCTTTTTCTCAGCGGCCCTGTGACGTAACAGGGTTCGCTTTCAACGCTAGTCAGCGCCCTAGCGTGTTTTCTTTGCCACTCAGTTGTGTCTAGTGAGTGCGCACACATCGCCATATAGCGCTGCGGCTCTCCTTCTAGAGGCTCTGTGGAGTAACAGAGTTCGCACTCATTGCCACAGCGCATTACGGCGTTTATGTTGGCGACTCTGCGGGATAACAGAGTTTGCTTCTCGCGCCATTTTTACTAGCAGCAGGCTCCGCTTGCACGGTGGACCCCGGGCTGCGAACGCACCTTTCTACATTATATATTTGGGTGTGTTCCGCAGACCCTTAACATAATATTAGCGCCAGGGTCTGGCTAGTAAAATGGCGGATGAACAGCGATTACAGCTGTACATCCAGCAGCTGGAGGGTAGGTTGGCGGCTCTTGAGCGCACAACCTCAGCTGTGGATGTTACCGCAGTCGCTGTTCAGGCTGCTAGTGTAGCTGCAGCCAGTTTGTCCTCTGCCACCTCTGTCCCTACATTGTCCCACCTCCCGCTTCCAGACAAGTTTGCTGGTGACAGCAAGCAATGTCGGGGATTCGTAAATCAGTGCTCCATACACCTCGAGCTTCTGGCTGCACGTTTCCCCACGGATCGGGCACAAGTGGGCTTTGTGATAGTTCTTCTGTCGGGCAGAGCGTTGGAGTGGGCAACGCCGCTGTGGGAGCGCGATGACCGTGTGGTGCAGAGCGCTTCTCGTTTTCTGGAGGCTCTGAAAAAGGTTTTTCTAGGACCTCAGGTCACCCACGATGCGGCGCTCAAACTGCTGGCAAGTACCCAGGGTTCGGCTTTGGTCAGCCATTTTGCTGTCCAATTTCGGACTCTGGCCTCGGAATTAGAGTGGCCAGATAAAGTCCTCATTCCCATGTTCTGGAGAGGACTGGCGGGTCATGTGAAAGACGCCTTGGCTACCAGGGAGATTCCTGCCACACTGGAGAAGCTTATCGCTATTTCCACCCGCGTCGACCTCCGTTTCCACGAGCGAAGGCTGGAACGTGTCCAGTGTAGGCAGAGGGTCCAGTTGGCTCCTACCTTCACCAACCCTCTGGAGTCGCCTGTTCAGGCGTCCGACCTTCAGGAGGTTGCTCCTGCAGGATCTAAATCTCGGGTCACTCGTCCATCCCCGATTTGTTATATTTGCCAGCAGCAGGGACATTTTGCCAACCGATGTCCACAGCGGCTGAATAAGCGGTCGCGCCCAGTAACCGTAGGAACAGGGTCACTGGACGCCATGAGTTTTGCCCCTAAAGTGCTCCTCAAGGGGATAATTACCCACGGTTCTACCACCCTACCCGTCAAGCTGTGTGTGGATTCTGGGGCAGAGGGAAATTTTATGTCATCCTCCTTTGCTTCTTGCCACACCATGCCTTTGGGTGTTGAACGGAGCAATTCTGCCCTCACAAATCACCCATCAGTCTGTCCCACTCACCTTGTCTATGTCTCCTTCCCATCAGGAGAATATATCATTTTTATCCTCCCTGAGGGTATAGATGAGGTTTTGTTGGGATTACCCTGGCTCCGCCACCACTCTCCCCATATTGAGTGGGCTTCAGGGAGAATTCTGGGTTGGGGTAATTTATGTAAAGGCAGATGCATTAGGGACAGCGTGCAGGTCAACACCACTGAGATACTCATAGACCTCTCTCCTCTTCCCAAGGTCTATTGGTCTTATGCCGACGTTTTCTCAAAGAAGGCTGAGGAGACTCTTCCGCCTCATCGCCCCTATGACTGTCCTATCGACCTCTTGCCTGGAGCTGAGCCTCCTAGAGGAAGGGTCTATCCCCTCTCTCTTCCTGAGACAGAGGCCATGTCCCAATATATTCAGGAGAACTTGGCAAGGGGATTCATTAGGAAGTCGGTGTCACCAGCGGGAGCGGGGTTCTTCTTTGTGCAGAAGAAGAACGGAGAACTACGTCCGTGCATTGATTATAGGGGTCTCAACGCTATCACCGTGAAAAATAAGTATCCTTTGCCGCTAATCTCTGAGCTTTTTGACAGGCTTCGGGGAGCAAGGGTATTTACTAAGCTAGACCTGCGGGGTGCGTATAACCTGATTCGCATCCGTGAGGGGGACGAGTGGAAGACGGCATTTAACACCAGGGATGGGCATTATGAATATCTGGTAATGCCCTTTGGGCTCTGTAATGCTCCAGCTGTCTTCCAAGACTTTGTGAACGACATCTTCCGGGATATGTTGACCACCTCGGTGGTAGTCTATCTGGATGGCATTCTCATCTTTTCTCCAGATAGTGCCTTCCACCGGAGAGATGTCTGCAAGGTCTTCGACCTCTTGCGAGCAAATTCCCTATATGCGAAGTTGGAGAAGTGCATGTTTGAGCAGGAGTCTCTACCTTTTCTGGGCTATATCATCTCCACCCAGGGATTGGCTATGGATCCTACCAAACTACAGGCTGTGATAGATTGGCAAGAACCCCACTCCCTTAAGGCGGTGCAGCGCTTTATGGGGTTCATTATCTACTATCGCCAATTCATTCCCCACTTCTCCACTTTGGTAGCTCCCTTGGTAGCCCTCACCAAGAAGGGAGCTAATCCCAAGTTGTGGTCAGAGGAGGTCACCAAGGCGTTCTCCTCCATCAAGTCGCATTTCGCCAGTGCTCCCATCTTACATCGCCCCGATGTCGATAAACCGTTTATCTTAGAGGTGGATTCCTCTTCTGTTGGTGCTGGAGCAGTCCTTTTTCAAAAGGATGCCCAGGGTCGGAAGCATCCCTGCTTCTTCTTTTCCAAAACCTTTACCAGCTGAGAGGAATTATTCCATCGGGGACAGGGAGTTACTGGCTATGAAGTTGGCCTTCTCCAAGTGGCGACATCTTCTGGAGGGGGCTCGCTTCCCCTTTCAAGTGTTCACAGACCACAAGAACTTGGTGTATTTGCAGACAGCCCAGCGGCTAAATTCCCATCAGGCCAGATGGTCCTTGTTTTTCTCCCGGTTCCATTTCAACCTCCATTTCCTCTCCGGTGAGAAGAACATTCGCGCAGATGCTCTATCCCGCTCCGTGGTGTCCTCTGAGGAGGTGGAGGAGGAGCCTCGGCTGATTGTCCCCACAGAAAGCCTAAGAACGGTGGCTCCGGTTTCGCTTGAGTCTGTGCCTCCGGGCAAGACTTTTGTGCCCACCAATTTGCGACCGGAAGTACTCTCTTGGGCACATTCGTCCAGGGTGGGTGGACATTTTGGGACCAAAAGGACTTCTGAGTTGCTGGCGAGGACATACTGGTGGCCGCAGATGGCCCGTGACGTCAGGGAATACGTTCAGGCGTGCGTCTCCTGCGCCAAGAATAAGTCCCCTCGACAACGGCCAGCTGGGTTACTTTTTCCTTTACCGGTGGCAGACAGGCCTTGGGAGATGGTCGGGATGGATTTTGTGGTGGGCTTACCCAAGTCTCGGGGCTGCACCATCATCTGGGTGATAACCGACCACTTCTCCAAAATGGTGCACTTAGTGCCGTTACCACGGTTACCGTCTGCACGGGTCTTGGCAGCATTATTCATTAGGCATATTTTCCGCCTACACGGTATGCCAGACAAAATTGTCAGTGATCGAGGTCCCCAGTTTGCGTCTCGGTTCTGGAGAGAGCTGTGTCGTCTACTCAGCATTGAGTTGAATCTCTCCTCTGCATACCATCCCGAGACGAATGGGTTGGTAGAGAGGGCCAACCAGACCTTGGTCACATACTTGCGACATTTTGTCTCTGCCAGGCAGGATGACTGGGCATCCTTGCTACCGTGGGCTGAGTTCGTTCTAAATAATGCTGTGGCTGACTCCACCGGACAGACCCCATTCCTCCTGAACTACGGTCAGCATCCGCGGGTACCAGTGCCTATGCCCGTGTCTTCCGCCGATTCCAGGGTGGCAGACTGGGCTGTGGAGGCACGGGACATTTGGGACCGCACTCAGGATGCCATTCAGGCCTCCAAAGAGAGGATGAGGTCTTCGGCCGATGCCCATCGGCGCCCCACTCCTACATTTGCTCTGGGTGACCTAGTGTGGCTTTCTGCCCGAAACATCAGGCTACGGGTAGAGTCCACCAAGTTGGCACCTCGCTTTTTGGGCCCCTTTAAAGTTCTTGAGCAGGTGAACCCGGTGGTTTACCGCCTAGCCCTTCCGCCTCGCCTTGGTATCACTGACACCTTTCACGTGTCCCTCTTGAAACCCGTGGCCATTTCCCGGTTTTCCGAGTCATCTGCCGGGACGTCGGGTTCATCTACCAACGATCATGAGGTGAACACCATTGTTGGGTGCAAGGAAAAAAATTTTATTTGGTGGATTGGAGGGGTTATGGGCCTGAGGATAGATCCTGGGAACCTGCCGAGCGAGGCCCAAAGAAGGGGGGGCCCATGTTAGGGTTCGATTTCCCGCTGCTGCACAAGGGGAGTCTCGAACCCGTCCCGCTGCGGTCTCCCATTCATCTCCGGCAGCAGTGGAGCCTGCTCAGCAGAGACGTTGGTCCAAGCGTCTTGCCCACTCCACTACTGTGCAGTGACTTGCTGCTGCCTTTCCTGGATCTGCTATTATAGCCAGTGCTGGAGCAGACGTCTTTGGGACAAAGTCCTGCGTTTTCCCTTCTGAGCATGCCCAGAGTGAGATCTCTCATTGGAGATTAGGAGTCACATGTTCAGGTGCTGCAGCGGCTCCTATTGGTCCGCCAGGAAGGTCATGTAGCTACATGTGTTTGTAACAGTTTCTCATTGGTCCTTGTTCCTGGAAGGTCCTGTAGCTGTTGCTATAAAAGGGTAGCATGGCTGGGCCGACATGCGCTAATATCAACCATTGTATGCTATGCGCCAGTGTGGTCATGTGTATGTGTGGATAGGGACCCGGCTGAAATAAGCCACTAGAATACCGACTTAATCGGTGAGGAGTTTGGTATGGTAGCTGGTCAGGGTCGGTGTCCTAGATGCCCTAGATTACCGGCATAACCGGTGAGGAGTTTTGATTGCCGTATTCAGGGTCTGGCGTTCAGACGCCATAGATTGCGGGTGACTCCCGCGAGGACATTAGCACATGATCACGCTTTATGTAGGCTTAGCACTTAACTGTGTACCTGAGAGCCTTACAGGACACAGTGCTTTTTCTCAGCGGCCCTGTGACGTAACAGGGTTCGCTTTCAACGCTAGTCAGCGCCCTAGCGTGTTTTCTTTGCCACTCAGTTGTGTCTAGTGAGTGCGCACACATCGCCATATAGCGCTGCGGCTCTCCTTCTAGCGGCTCTGTGGAGTAACAGAGTTCGCACTCATTGCCACAGCGCATTACGGCGTTTATTTTGGCGACTCTGCGGGATAACAGAGTTTGCTTCTCGCGCCATTTTTACTAGCAGCAGGCTCCGCTTGCACGGTGGACCCCGGGCTGCGAACGCACCTTTATACATTATATATTTGGTGTGTTCCGCAGACCCTTAACAGTATGTTATAAATTTTCTGTGAAGCACTTGGGGCTTCATAGCGCTCACCACACTTCTAGATAAGTTCCTTGTGGGGTCTATTTTCCAAAATGGGGTCACTTGGGGGGGGGTTCCACTGTTTAGGCGCATCAGGGGCTCTCCAAATGCGACATGACGCCCCCAGACCATTCCATCAAAGTCTGCAATCCAAAACGTCACTACTTCCCTTCCGAGCACAGACGTGCACCCATACAGTCGTTTTCTCACACATGTTGGGTATCAGCGTACTCAGGACAAATTGGACAAATACTTTTGGGGTCCAATTTCTCCTGTTACCCTTGTAAAAATAAAATATTGGGGGCAAAAAATCATTTTTGTAAAAAAAAAAAAGTTTTTTTATTTTTACAGCTGTACGTTATAAACTTCTGTGAAGCACTTCGGGGTTCAAAGTGCTCAACATACTTCTAGATAAGTTCCTTGTGGGGTCTATTTTCCAAAATGGGGTCACTTGTGGGGGGTTTCCACTGTTTAGGCGCATCAGGGGCTCTCCAAATGCGACATGACGCCCCTAGAACATTCCATCAAAGTCTGCAATCCAAAACGTCACTACTTCCCTTCCGAGCCCAGACGTGCACCCATACAGTAGTTTTCTCCCACATATTCGGTATCAGCGTACTGAGGACAAATTGGACAACAAATTTTGGGGTCCAACTTCTCCTGTTACCCTTGTGAAAATAAAATATTGGGGGCGAAAAAATAATTTTTGTTAAAAAAAAAAGGATTTTTTATTTTTATGGCTGTACGTTATAAACTTCTGGGAAGCACTTCGGGTTCAAAGTGCTCACCACACATCTAGATAAGTTCCATGTGGGGTCTATTTTCCAAAATGGTGTCACTTGTGGGGGGTTTCCACTGTTTAGGCACATCAGGGGCTCTCCAAATGCGACATGACGCCCCCAGACCATTCCATCAAAGTCTGCAATCCAAAACGTCACTACTTCCCTTCCGAGCCCCGACGTGCGCCCATACAGTAGTTTACTCCCACATATTGGGTATCAGCGTACTCAGGACAAATTGGACAACAACTTTTGGGGTCCAATTTCTCCTGTTACCCTTGTGAAAATAAAATATTGGGGGCGAAAAAATCATTTTTGTAAAAAAAAAAAAGATTTTTTATTTTACGGCTGTACGTTATAAACTTCTGTGAAGCACTTTGGGGCTCAAAGTGCCCACCACACATCTAGATAAGTTCCTTGAGGGGTCTAGTTTCCAAAATGGTGTCATTTGTGGGGGGTTTCCACTGTTTAGGCAGATCAGGAGCTCTCCAAACACGACATGGCATCCAGCCAATTCTGCGTTGAAAAAGTCAAACGGCGCTCCTTCCCTTCCAAACTCTGCCATGCACCCAAACAGTGGTTTACCCCCACATATGGGGTATCAGCGTACTCAGGACAAACTGCACAATAACTCTTGGAGTCTTGTTACCCTTGGGAAAATAAAAATTGGGGTGAAAAGATCAATTTTGTGGAAAAAATATGATTTTTTAATTTTACGGCTCTACGTTATAAACTTGTGTGAAGCACTTGGGGGTTCAAATTGCTCACCAAAGATCTAGATAAGTTCCTTAGGGGGTCTGGTTTCCCAAATGGGGTCACTTGTGGGGGGTTTCCACTGTTTAGGCATATCAGGGACTCTCCAAATGCAACATGGCGTCCAATCTCAATTCCAGCCAATTTTGGTTGGAAAAAGTCAAATGGTGCTCCTTCCATTCCGAGCTCTGCTATGCGCCCAAACAGTGGTTCCCCCCACATATGGGGTATTAGCGTACTCAGGACAAATTGAACAACAACTTTTAAGGTCCAATTTCTCCTGTTACCTAGGGGAAAATAAAAAATTAGTGACTAAGAGATAATTTTTGTGGGAAAAAAATAGGATTTTTTATTTTCATGCCAGGCATTATAAACTTGTGTGAAGCACTTGGGGGTTTAAACTGCTCACCAAAGATCTAGATAAGTTCCTTAGGGGGTCTAGCTTCCAAAATGGGGTCACTTGTGGGGTGTTTCCACTGTTTAGGCTCATCTGGGGCACTACAAACGGAACATGACCCCCATCAATGTTTGCATTCCAAAACGTTACTGCTTCGTTTCCAAGCCCTGCCGTGCGCCCAAACAGTTTCCCTCCCCCACATATGGGGTATCAGCGTACTCAGGACAAATTGGACAACAACTTTTGGGGTCCAATTTCCTTGGGAAAAATCAAAAATTTGGGACTAAAAAATCATTTTTGTGGAAAATTGTTTTTTTTTTTTCACACCCAGGCATTATAAACTTTTGTGAAACACTTTGGGGTTCAAAGTGCTCACAACATATCTAGATAAGTTCCTTAGGGGTCTAGTTTCCAAAATGGTGTCACTTGTGGGGGTTTCCACTGTTTAGGCGCATCAGGGGCTCTCCAAACACGACATGGCGTCCAATCTCAACTCCAGACAATTTTAGTTTGAAAAAGTCAAACGGCGCTCCTTCCCTTACGAGTTCTGCCGTGTGCCCAAAAAGTGGTTTTCCCCCACATATAGGGTATTGGCGTACTCAGGAGAAATTGCACAACAACTTTATCTGCCCATTTTCTCCTTTTACCCTTGTCAAAATAAAAATAAGTTTGTAAAAGATCATTTTTGTGGCTAAAAAGTTAAATATTCATTTTTTCCTTCCACGTTGCTTCAGCTCCTGTGAAGCACCTGAAGGGTTAATAAACTTCTTGAATGTGGTTTTGAGTACCTTGAGGGGTGCAGTTTTTAGAATGGTGTCACTTTTGGGTATTTTCTGCTATATAGACCCGTCAAAGTGACTTCAAATGTGAGGTGGTCCCTAAAAAAATGGCTTTGTAAATTTTGTTGTAATAATGAGAAATCACTGGTCAACTTTTAACCCTTATAATTTCCTAACAAAAAAAAATTTGGTTCCAAAATTGTGCTGATGTAAAGTAGACATGTGGGAAATGTTATTTCTTAACTAATTTGTGTGACATATTTCTCTGTTTTAAGGGAAAAAAAATTCAAAGTTTGAAAATTGCAAAATTTTCAAAATTTTCGCCATATTTGTGTTTTTTTCAAAAATAAACGCAAGTTATAGCGAAGAAATTTTACCAATAACGTGAAGTACAATATGTCACGAGAAAACAGTCTCAGAATCGCGAAGATCCGTTGAAGCGTTCCAGAGTTATAACCTCATAAAGAGACAGTGGTCAGAATTGTAAAAATTGGCCCGGTCATTAACGTGCAAACCACCCTTGGGGGTGATGGGGTTAAAGTAATGATGACCACTCGTTTTGCTTTACTAAGCTGCTTTTTTCTTGCCATAATACAAATTCTAACAGTCTATTCAGTAGGACTATCAGCTGTGTATCCACCAGACTTCTGCACAACACAACTGATGGTCCCAACCCCATTTATAAGGCCAGAAATCCTACTTATTAAACCTGACAGGGCACACCTGTGAAGTGAAAACCATTTCCGGTGATTACCTCTTGAAGCTCATCAAGAGAATGCCAAGAGTGTGCAAAGCAGTCATCAAAGCAAAAGGTGGCTACTTTGAAGAACCTAGAATATAAGACATATATTCACTTTTGTGATAAATATATAATTCCAGATGTGTTAATTCACAGTTTTGATGCCTTCAGTGTGAATGTACAATTTTCATAGTCATGAAAATACAGAAAAATCTTTAAATGAGAAGGTGTGTCCAAACCTTTGGTCTGTACTGTATGTCACACAAAATAGTTAATAAATAACATTCCCACATGTCTACTTTATATCAGCACAATTTTGGAACCAAAATTTTTTTTTGTTAGGAAATTATAAGGGTTAAAAGTTGACCAGCGATTTCTCATTTTTACAACAAAATTTGCAAAGCCATTTTTTTAGGGACCACCTCACATTTGAAGTCACTTTGAGGGGTCTATATGCCAGAAAATACCCAAAGTGACACCATTCTAAAAACTACACCCCTCAAGGTACTCAAAACCACAGTCAAGAAGTTTATTAACCCTTCAGGTGCTTCACAGTAGCTGAAGCAACGTGGAAGGAAAAATGAACATTTAACTTTTTAGTCACAAAAATTATCTTTTACAAGCTTTTTTTTTCACAAGGGTAAAAGGAGAAAATTGAAAGACAAAGTTGTTGTGCAATTTCTCCTGAGTACGCCAATACCCCATATGTGGGGGAAAACCACTGTATGGGCACACGGCAGAGCTCGTAAGGGAAGGAGCGCCGTTCGACTTTTTCAAACCAAAATTGGCTGGAATTGAGATTGGACGCCATGTCACGTTTGGAGAGCCCCTGATGCGCCTAAACAGTGGAAACCCGCCACAAGTGTTATCATTTTGGAAACTAGACCCCCTATGGAACTTGACATGATACCAAATCTACAGTGGAAGGTGCCACCCATAGATAAGAAGTGCAGAGAAAATTGTTAAATAAAAATAAGATTTTTATTGTGATTCAAAATCTAAAAACATACATATATGAAACATATTCAACACAGATAAAGGGAGATTCCAAAAGTAAGAGAAAAGGGGAAAAGAAAGTAAGATATGCCAACGTAATTCACACTGATATATGCACAAATCACAAGTAACCATGAAACACATGTATAGCAATGCACTATAGCAAGGCACTAAAAATTCTCAAAAATAGGAGCACTGAAGCCTCCTCATTGTCATTAGAATGCCCATAATATAGTAGATGTAGTAAAAGAAAGGGTGTCATGGAGCTTGTGAAACCTTCCCCATGTAAGCCAGCCAGAGGAATGATAGTGATGTTAAAGTGCTAAATAGCATACATCATAACATAAACTTCCATGAGACAATCAGCCTTAAATAGATTGTGGGTATTAGTCCCATCTACATACCTAGGCGCTGCAAGGCAATAACGCTGACCCTGGGGTAGTGCAGGAGTGGAGATGCGGTGGCATTGATTCCCCTCGCCCGACGGGCACCGTTTCGTGTAGTCACTTCTTCCGGGGCGTCCCTATGGAACTTATCTAGATCTGTTGTGAGCACTTTGAACCCCCAAGTGTTTCACAAAAGTTTATAATGCTTGGGTGTGAAAAAAAAAACAATTTTCCACAAAAATGATTTTTGGTCCCAAATTTTTGATTTTTCCCAAGAAAATTGGACCCCAAAAGTTGTTGTCCAATTTGTCCTGAGTACGCTGATGCCCCATATGTGGGTGGGGAAACTGATTGAGCGCACGGCAGGGCTTGGAAAGGAAGTAATAACGGTTTGGAATGCAGACGTTGATGGGTGTCATGTTCCGTTTGCAGTGCCCCAGATGTGCCTAAACAGTGGAAACCCCCACAAGTGACCCCATTTTGGAAACTAGACCCCCTAAGGAACTTATCTAGATCTGTGGTGAGCACTTTGAACCCCCAAGTGCTTCACACAAGTTTATAATGCACGGGCATGAAAAAAAAAAATCCTATTTTTTTCCCACAAAAATTATCATTTAGTCACCAATTTTTTATTTTCCCAAGGTATCAGGAAAAATTGGACCACAAGAGTTGTTGTCCAATTTGTCCTGAGTATGCTGATACCCCATATGTGGGGGGAACCACTGTTTGGGCGCACGGCAGAACTCGGAATGGAAGGAGCGCCATTTGACTTTTTCCATCCAAAATTGGCTGGAATTGAGATTGGACGCCATGTTGCATTTGGAGAGCCCCTGATGTGCCTAAACAGTGGAAACCCCCACACAAGTAACACCATTTTGGAAACTAGACCCCTAAGGAACTTATCTAGATCTGTGGTGAGCAATTTGAACCCCCAAGTGCTTCACACAAGTTTATAACGTAAAGCCGTAAAATTAAAAAATCATTTTTTCCACAAAAAATATCTTTTCACCCCAGTTTTTTTTTCCCAAGGGTAACAAGACCCAAAAGTTATTGTGCAATTTGTCCTGAGTACACTGATACCCCATATGTGGGGGTAAACCACTGTTTGGGTGCATGGCAGAGCTCGGAAGGGAAGGAGCGCTGTTTAAATTTTTCAACACAGAATTTGCTGGACGCCATGTCGTGTTTGGAGAGCCCCTGATGTCTCTAAGCAGTGGAAAACCCCACAAATGACACCATTTTGGAAACTAGACCCCTCAAGGAACTTATCTAGATGTGTGGTGAGAACTTTGAACACCCAGGTGTTTCACTAAAGTTTATAACACCCGAGCGTGAAAATAAAAATATCATATTTTTTCCAAAAACATGTTCTTTTAGTCCGCAACTTTTTATTTTCCCAAGAGTAACAGGAGAAATTGGACCCGAAAAGTTGCTGACCAATTTGTCCTGAGTACGCTGATACCCTATATATGGGAGAAAACTACTGTATGCGCACACGTTGGGCCTCGGAAGGGAAGTAGTGACATTTTGGATTACAGACTTTGATAGAATGTTCTGCGGGCGTCATGTCGCATTTGGAGAGCCCCTGATGTGCCTAAACAGTGGAAACCCCCCAAAAGTGACCCCATTTTGGAAAATAGCCCCACAAGGAACTTATCTAGATGTGTGGTGAGCGATATGAAGCCCCAAGTGCTTCACAGAAGTTTATAACGTACAGCGGTTAAAAACAGAAAAATCATTTTTTGTTACAAAAATGATATTTTCGCCCCAATTTTTTATTTTCCCAAGGGTAACATAAGAAATTGGACCCCAAGAGTTATTTTGAAGTTTGTCCTGAGTGTGCTGATACCCCATATGTGGGGGTAAACTACTGTTTGGGCACATGGCAGAACTCAGAAGGGAAGGAGCACCGTTTGACTTTTTCAACGCAGAATTGGCTGGAATTCAGATCAGACGCCATGTCACATTTGGAGAGCCCCTGATGTGCCTAAACAGTGGAAACTCCACAATTCTAACTCCAACCCTAACCCCAACTCACCCCTAATCCTAGTCTGTTGTGAATATGCTGGAGGCGGCTTCTGAGCTGGGGCTCCCTCCGGTGGTTGCGGAGGGTAATGAACTGATTAATGAATGGCCTTCAGCTGGCGCTGAATGGTAGAATATAAGTGGTCTGATTTCCCAGCAGCCTTGCCGGTTATTAATTATTCTTCTGGTCTTGCTTGAAGCACTGCTAGTTTCCTGCTCTCCTTCAGATAAGTGTTTGCTGTTTTTTTTTCTCTGTTTGATTTTCTCTGCTGGTTTGCTGCCTGCAGTGGACTGCAGCCTGTCCCCTTTTGGGGGTCTGGCGCTGCAATTGTGCTCCGTTTGTGTCTGCACTTTTGCTTTGCTCTTTTGTTACTTTTAATTTGCTGAATAGCGTTTTGTTACACCAGAGATCTGATTTAGGTGGAGAGGTCGTGTGATCTCAGGTTTTTTGGCAATCAGAAGTGTTGGTATTTTTGTTAGGGTTTTTCTTGGATTGCAGTCAGAATTCTTTCCTGTACTTTTCTGTCTAGACAGATTGGGCCCCAGCGTTTGCTCATTCTATTTTCTGTCTGTGTCCATGCTTTCTTCTTGTCTAACCGCCATTACATGTTTGGGGGCTTCCTATTTTCTTTGGGGATCTGCTCCGGGGCAGATAGCTTTCATCTTTCTGCCTTTAGGTGTAGTTATCTCTCGGCTGTGACGAGGCGTCTAGGATCAACGTTAGGAACGCTCCACGGCTACCTCTAGTTGTGTGGTTAGTTCAGGTTACTGCAATCCAATAGGTTCCAGCCTCTCTGGCGTATTACCGCTTTTGCTATTTTTTTACCATTTCTCCTCAGTTACCGAAACATAACATTATAACCGGCCAAACTGAAAATTATATGGTACTTAAAAGAAGGGAAAAATAGTAAAAAGGAAAAAGAAAAAAGGGATTTTGTCAGAATTTTTTTTTTTTTTGTTTGTTGCATTTTTTCTCTTTTTTCTCTGGGTGCTGAGGAGGAATTTTTTTTTTCTCTCTCAATGGAGTTTGCACAGTTTTTGGGGCCGTGTGGATCAGCTTGCCACTGAGGTTTGGAGTATTGCTACCTATCTTGCTGGGTTGCCAGTTGGGAACCTAGGATCCCCATGCCAGATTTGTTTTTGGGGGATCGATCTAAATTTCTGAATTTCAAAAAATAACTGTAAGTTGTTTTTTGCCTTAAGGCCTAAGTCCTCAGGGAACGCGGTATAGCAGGTTTCAAATTGTCATCTCCCTGCTGCACGGCGACCCTCAGGATTGGGCTTTTTCCCTGACACCTGAGGATCTGTTTTGAAAGATATTGATGTATTTTTTTAGGCTCTGGGGTTATTGTACGATGAACCCAATGTCACTGATCAAGCTGAAAGACCTTGTTGGCATTAAATCAGGGTCTTGAAGACGCTGAGTTGTACAGTCGAAAATTTCGAAAGTGGGCAGTCTGACCAAATGGAATGATCATGCTTTGGCAGCCCTTTTTCGAAAGGATCTGTCAGAAAAAGTAAAGGACGTTATGGTGGGATTCCCTGTTCCCTCTGGTCTCAATGATTCTATGTCTTTGGCTATTCAAATTGACTGACGTTTGCGTGAGCGCAGAGGTATGCGTGAGATAGGTTGCCTTGTGAGTCAGCTCCTGAGCCCATGCAGTGTGATGGAGTGGGCTTCTGGGACTCAGCGTCATGAGTTTCGTAAGCGCAATGGGTTATGTTTCTACTGTGGTGACGCTTCCCATGCTATCTCTATCTGCCCTAAGCGGGAAGACGTTTTGCACGCTCAGTTGTCTTGGGTAGTGTTCAGACTAAATTTCTGTTGACTGTTACCCTGATTTGCTCCCTGTCCACATTTTCTGCTCAAGCTTTTGTTGATTAAGGAGCAGCTATTAACTGATGGATTTTGACTTTGCAAACGTTGTGGGTTTCCCATGAACCCTGCGGAAGTCTATTCCCCTACTGGGCATTGATTCTACCCTTTGGAGGAGAATAAACCCCCGTTTTCTACTCAGGTGATAATGAGGGTTGAACCAGATCTCGGAGAATTGCAAATTTCTGGTGTGTATAATCTGCATGACATATTGTAAATAGGTTTCCCTTGGTTACAGTCTCATAATCCTGTTTTGGATTGGAAATCTGTGTCTGTGACCAGTTGGGGCTGCCCAATGTGTTAATACTGACACTCCCGTTTTTTTCTGCCTCACCCAGTCTCAGGAGGACCTGACTTTTTGACTGATTTTCTGATGTGTTTAGTGAAAGTAAGTCTGCATCCTTGCCCCCTCACAGGAGCTACGGTAGCGCTATTGAATTAGTGCCTGGTGGTAAATTTCCTAAAGGTCGCCTTTTTAATTATT